>CM053026.1:237130438-237232640 GCA_028564925.1 Lithobates sylvaticus
AAAAATGATAGCAGCAATTTCATTAAGGATTCTTCACAAGCATATCATTGTGCTGCACTTTCTGAATAATGTGCATTATTATGTTCAAATGAAATTACAGCCTATTTTTCAAAATAACTGGTAATAGAGTTTTATGTCATTTTGTAATAGAATAATTTGCACCTAGATTCTCCATCATGGGTCATTTAAGTAATTTGTAATTGGCTTTATGAAGAATAAGGAAATAAAGAATAGAATTACAATTTACATTTTAATGTCTAATTTTCCTATGTAATATGTATGTGTATGTTTTATGCCATGTATAAATGTGGAGAAGCTTTAAGATCTGAAGAAGATAAAGCAATAAAATAAGGGGTTTTATACTCAAAATCTCAACGCTTCAGTTAATAGCCTCTTAAATCTACATATGTCTGAAAACCAATTAACATGTCAACTATTTTAATATGCAAATACCATCTTGTGCCACCCTGTTGTTTTACTAGAGGGAATTGCATTCAAGGGTTGCTGTAAAAAAAAATATTAAAAAGTCTGCCTGGCCCTTTTCCTAATTGGATTTGATTAGATGTGAGAGTTAAAGCTAAAGTTTATTCTGCTTATATTTTGCCTTCTTTGGTCCCCCTCCCCCCTTCATCAATACGCTAAGTATTTGTTTAAATAAAACCATTATACCCTTACCATTTTCATTGCATGCCTTATTTCAAACTCAGTGACCTCATCATTGGGTCTCGGTTTTTCTCTAGGCATTGCATTTTCAAATTCTGTCTAGTGGGAGGGTTCAGCAGGATGCTGTACTACGTTGGGATTTTGGCGAGCTCTTGAAAGGTGTAGAGCAAAAATCAAAATGCCTTGATGGATGGATGTCAGTCTTGAGGAGTGTGCGATTCTACACAGGTTGCAGCTGCATGCCTACTGCACTAGGTAACACCCACATGTGATGATGAGCCTAAAATAACAGAACTCAATTCCAATGAATGAAAATAATGAGTCAAAGACCATAAGACAGGGGAGTAAATGGATAGATGATGCTAGATGTCCTTCAGCCAATAATTGAGATGGGTCCTATATGACTTACTGCAGCATCTAATGCACACTTTGTGAAGCTCACAGTGCATAGTTAAATCAGAGTAAAGCAGACCATACATTGTGCAATTTTCTTTCCTTCAACTTCAGGTTGAAGGAAAGAAAATTGCTTGATTCGCATTGATGGTGAAATCCCTCCTGTGGAGCAATATTATTCTGACAGCTGGAGTTTTCCTAGCTATCAGATTAATACAATGATCACTGTTAGCAGATATAGCCACTGGCAGTAAATGAACAAAAAGATAAAACCCAACAGGCTGGCTGTACTGAAGTCACCCAAATTGATTGAATTCAGTTCAACCAGCCTGCCAATACATGGATTAAAATTCCATTCTGAGGAAGTCATATGATAAAACGCGTGTCAACTGGAAGTGATGTTACGATAACCCCAGAAGTGGTGTATTTCAGTGTTTTATAGGGAATTGTTTGTGAATATATTTAATAAAACACTTTATTATATTATTATAAATACTACTCAGTGGGAGTTTTCCTATGTATGCATTGAACTGGAGGTATCAAACATGAGGAAATGTACCTGTGGAACAATCTTAGGAGGGCTCTTTCACATCACGTGGGATATACCAAAAAGTCTCTGATTGGGCCACTACTATAAGGATACTTTTGACAAGCTTTTGTCCGCTTACCATTGCTACAACTGTATGCTAGTAATAGTGAAGCTTTGGGCACCTCCAGAGCAAATGTATAAAATCTCCTATATCCCTACCGCACCTAGCCAATAAGGGGTGTGGGCGTAGGCCCATGGAACATAGCTTAAGTGGGGTATGGTGAGCTGTTATTAAAATATATAACTGAGTAACAAACAAACATTTTCCAGGAAGATCGTGTGGTACCGGCGCTGGTTAATGTGTTACAACAATGGAATAAAAATAAAAATAAAATAGAATACTATGGTAAGCTGCAGTTTCGTGCAATATAATCACCCATAGGTGACTATTCAATGAAAGAAAAATGAGGTGAAAACCGCGCTATTATTAATTATTAAACATTGTGGGTTCCCACCGCTAGTTTATACTATGCTGTGGACCCCCCACAAGCTCTCAATCCCAAAAGTGCAGGTGCTAGCCTACTATTTTAATGCCGTATTCAAATGAAGTTGAATTAGATTCAATCAAAAAACAAAAAACAAAAAAATGTATCAAGTGCCAAGTGCTAATCTTATGCCTTAATCGGCTGTTTCAAAGTGCTTTGTGCGTATGGGTATCATAGGTTACTATCCCGTGGTGTTTAGGCGTGATCTGTGCTAATTGCAAAGTTTAGTGCTTCTACTAATAATAACAAATTTATTCCATCAGTAGCCCATCTTCACTGCCCAAAAATGAAATAAATATCTGTTACATGTGACCTAGGTTTTCCAATCACATAATCAATAATATAGTCCCATCAGTTTTTCTATGTAAAAATAATTTTTCAATAATAAAACAAAACAAAAAACAGAGCAAAGAATGTAAATGGAGTCCGTGACAACACCGCTTGTGCTTGGTAAAACTTTAAATTGTGCAGATTTCTTGCTTAGTGACTGTCACCACCTATGAAATGGATCACTTACCAAAACTTGGTAAGTGTGAAGCCTGCGGTTACTTTTAGGATGACCAATCCTATCTATGGCCTCCCTCTTTCTCTCACCTCCTGGTGTAGATATTGTACGGATAGACTCCACAGCAGGTGTCCCCAGAAAATGAAATAATAAACAGGGGGCTTCCAATGGTGAAGTACGCTTTACAAAGGTTTTTATTAAAAATAAAATGTTAAAAAGACTCACATGGTACAGTGCCGCAGCTGGCACTAAGCATATCCAGCCTTGTGTTTTAAAATCAGATTGGCGTGCGTCCTTAACTCCCTTCCTGGTATGAGGTCCCTCTCCCGGAAGTAATGCAAGCGCGTACGATTACCCAGCAGCCTCTACGTGTTTCGCAAAGGTTATTGCGTCATCAGGAAGCTGCTGGGTATGTGGGTAATGGTATTTTTATAGCCCCAATCCTATATTTTCTTCCCCTTGATAGGGTGCCTTCCACGTCTATCCATATGCATATTATCACCGCCGTCTCTCCCTCCTGAAGTGTCTATGCCGCCATTTTGGGTCCGGTGACCGGAAGTGTGTATGGTGCCATTTTTGTTGTGGGATCCCCTGACTTTTTGCCCTTTCTTGTAATGCGCCCATGTTAAATGATGTTCCCTAATCGTTCCTGCTTACTTGTGCCCTTACTATGTGTGGTTCAATCAAGTAGTCTGCCTTTTTGTTGCCTTTATCGCCGGGAGTGTACTATAGATTTGTTTACATTCTATTGGTTTTGGCTAATCCCTTTTCGTGGCCGTTCCCACCCACAAAGCTGGATTGCTTTCACAGTTTGGTACATTGTCATCAGTTTAAATGCAGGTTCTATTTTTTGTTATTCTTGAGGTCTTTGATTCACCTACCATGTCCCCCTGTTCCCATTTTAGCATCATCCCTAAACAGTGTATTATCAAAAGACTATAAGTTTCGTATGGTGTGAGTGGTGTGGTTTTTTTTTTTTTTATTTGTAATTTTATTTTTTTTTATTTTTATTTTTATTTGTAATTTTATTTTTTTTATCTTTTTTTTTATATTTTTTTTTTTTATTTTATTTTATTTTTTTTATTTTATTTTTTTTTTTTATTTGTAATTTTATTTTTTTTTTTATTTTTATTTATTTTTTTTTTATTTATTTATTTAATATTTTTATTTTTATTTTTTTTTTTTTTTATTTTTCATTTATTTATTTATTATTTTTTTTATTTTTTATTTTTATTTTATTTTCATTTTTATTTTATTTTTTATTTTATTTTTAATTTTTTTTTATTTTATTTTATTTTTTTTTTAAATTTAAATCTATTTTTATCTATATTATAGTTTTTTATAGTTTTACACATTCATATTTCACATCTTTATAATTGGTTTGCTGTTTTTCTCACACCACTCACACCATACGAAACTTATAGTCTTTTGATAATACACTGTTTAGGGATGATGCTAAAATGGGAACAGGGGGACATGGTAGGTGAATCAAAGACCTCAAGAATAACAAAAAATAGAACCTGCATTTAAACATATATATTATTGATTATGTGATTGGAAAACCTAGGTCACATGTAACAGATATTTATTTCATTTTTGGGCAGTGAAGATGGGCTACTGATGGAATAAATTTGTTATTATTAGTAGAAGCACTAAACTTCGCAATTAGCACAGATCACGCCTAAACACCACGGGATAGTAACCTATGATACCCATACTCACAAAGCACTTTGAAACAGCCGATTAAGGCATAAGATTAGCACTTGGCACTTGATACATTTTTTTGTTTTTTGTTTTTTGATTGAATCTAATTCAACTTCATTTGAATACGGCATTAAAATAGTAGGCTAGCACCTGCACTTTTGGGATTGAGAGCTTGTGGGTGGTCCACAGCATAGTATAAACTAGCGGTGGAAACATTTTCCAGGGCCTCTTTCCATAGATCTCCTGGTATATCTCCTACATCTCCCTCCCACTTATCACAGGCTGAGCTAGGAGGAGTATTGCATAGCAATTAGAAATAAAGCCCTTAGTGGAACGAGACTACATGAGACCAAAGATGGGGTAAGTGATAAGTCCAATGCCTCCATAGACCTCTGAGCTTTAACTGCATGTTTCAGTTGGATATAGTAAAACAGCATATTCGAGGGGATACAAAATCTAGACTGTAATTGGGTAAAAGACAATAAAACACCATGTTCAAAAATATGTTTTATCTGCATCACCCCAACTGCTCGCCAACTAGCAGCGACTGACCAAATATAATGCGAGGTCAGCTACAGCACCTGCCCGCAAGAATGTTTTCAGCGCGATCCTATCATGCTGGTTCTTGGCTGCAGAGTACTGTATGTACATCTCACGCTCGCTGCAATAGAAAAAACACATTTTCCTATTGCAGCAAGCGCGATGTCCCTTAGGTCTGGTATGGATTTTAAGGGGACCCCCCTACACCAAAAAAACGGTGTGGGGTCCCCCCAAAGTCCATACCAGACCCTTATACGAGCATGCCGCCTGGCCGGTCAGGAAAGGGGGTGGGGACGAGCGAGCACCCCCCCCCCTCCTGAACCGTACCAGGCGGATGCCCCCTGCCCCTTATGATGGCACAGTCCCAGCATGCCCCGGCGGTGACTTCATAAGGGGCGGGGTCCCAGGGCATGCTGGGACTGTGCCGTAATAAGGGGTGGGGTCACCGAATAACATCACCTGGTGACCCAGCCCCATGCCTATATAAGTTGTTGTACATCCTGTACACAGCATTACAGTGGGAGAGAGTGTTGTGTTAACATCAGAAGAACAGAAGAGGGAAGAAGAAGACCGGGCCAACGCTAGTAAAAGAGCTGGAAGAAGCGGAGGAGCCGGCAGAAGATACCGGAGAGCGCGGAGAAGAACCGGAGACCGGGAGAAGATACCGGAGAGTGCGGAGATGACCCGGACCCTTGGATGAAGAGGCCGGAGAGAGGGAGAAGAACCGGAAAGCACGCATAAGTCGGAAGAAACCCCAGAAGTCGGAGGAAGACCCCCGGAGCTGCCTAATAAATTACTTTAAAAATCTGTCTAGTGTGTTTTTTTATTGACACTTTTTTTCCCCAGGTGAATGGGTAGGGGTACGATGTACCCCATACTTATTCACATAGGGTGGGGGCCAGGATCTGGGGGCCCCAGTCTAATGGGGCAGCAGAACGAGCCAATCAGTCCTTGGAGCAATTCCTACGTTGCTATATTTCTGGCCATTATAACAACTGGTCAGACCTATTACCGTGGGCAGAGTTTGCTCACAATAGTGACTTGAATTCTGCTTCCCGATTTTCCCGTTTATGGCGAACTATGGTTTCCAACCTTCCATGTTGCCTGACTCATTTGTTCCGCAGATTCCTGCACTGGAGGAGCATCTCCGTGGTCTTCGTTCCACTTGGGCACACATCCAGAAGGCTTTGCGACATGCTAATGATAGGTACACACTCCATGCTGACAGCAGATGCCTGCCTGCGCCTTCCTACCAGGCTGGGGACAGGGTCTGGCTGTCATCTCGCAACCTCTGACTTCATGTTCCCTCACTGAAGTTCACACCTTGGTTTATTGGGCCTTTCTGTATTCTTCGCAGGATTAACCCAGTGGCTTACGCATTAGACCTTCCTTCTAACATGCGTATTTCGAATGTATTTCATGTCTCCTTATTAAAACCTTTGGTCTGCAACCGCTTTACCACCTCGGTGCCACGTCCTCACCCTGTACAAGTTGAGATCCATGAGGAGTATGAAGTTCGGTCCATAGTTGACTCCCGTAGGTTCCGTGGGCGCATACAGTACCTGGTTCATTGGAAGGGGTACAGTCCGGAGCAACGCTCTTCGGTCTCATCCTCAGACGTACATGCCCCTGTCCTCCTCCGTGATTTCCATAGACGCTTTCCCCTCAAGCCTGGTGGTCCTCCGAGGGGGGGGGGGGGGTCATTGAGTAAGCAGTACTATCAGGGCTGGGCTCAGCCCTTCCTTCTCTGAGCTGGCCGCTCAGCTGTTGGCTAATTGCCAGCTCCTATCTGTCCACAGTTACTCAGCTGTTGATGATATCCTGCTCGTCAATTCCTCCCTACTTAGGCCATCCAGCCCAGGATCTCTGCCTTCACTTTAGTCAACATCAAAGAGACGCAAATACTTGCTTGGCTGACATCCTTTCTGGCTCCAGATCCTGCTTGCTGTTTTACTACGCTCATCTCCGGCTATCTGACGTTTGGCTTGTCTGACTATCCGTTACGGTTCCTGAACTCTGGCTATATTTTGACTACGTTTGTTCTATTTCATTTTATTATTAAACAAGTGTGATTTAAGTGTACTTCTGTCTTGGTCTGATTTCTGACACTAGCCCACCCCTATCCTTAGGTTTCTGCAATTGTTCCAGTTTAACTCTGGCATTGCCCCCTTACTATAACAAGGCCCAAAAAATGGAATTAACCACTCAAAATATCTTTAACCAGTTCCAGACCAGCCGCCACAGTTATACTGCGGCAGGTTGGCCCGGCTGGGCGAAGCGTCGTAGCTATACGTCGCGCGCGCGGCCGCCTGGGGGGCTGGACGGCTGCGACGATCAGATTCGCTTCAGAACTGATCAGTCTCCAGGCCCAGGCCAATGATTTCTGGCCTGGACATGGTGATTGTAGGCACACTTGTCACCCCCCGATCTTCCCCAGTTAACCCCTTCACCCCCTGTCACTGTGTGACCCAGTGCCGTGTTCATATTTTTTTTTGATCACTGTACTGGTGCCATTAGTGACAAAAATCAGTGTTAGGCTACTTAGTAGTAGGCCCAGATAGGTATAGGGACCCCCCCTAACTCCCCCTAATAAAGGTTTAACCCCTTGATCACCCCCTGTCACCAGTGATCACTGTATTAGTGTCACGGGTGACGCTGGTTAGCTAGTTTTTTTTTATAGCGTCAGGGCACACGGCGTATATTACCTAAATAAAGGTTTAACCCCCTGCTCACCGGCGGGTGATATCAGTTAGGTTTTAGTGTCAGATAGGGTCTGCGTCGCCCCAGGCAGTGTCAGATTAGTGCCAGTAGGGCTAACACCCATGCACGCACTATACACCTCCCTTAGTAGTATAGTGTCTGAACGGATCAATATCTGATCTGATCAGATTTATACTAGCATCCCCAGCTGTTTAGAGTTCCCAAAATTGCAGTGTTAGTGGGATCAGCCCAGATACCTGCTAGCACCTGCGTTTAGACCCTCCGCCCAGCCCAGCCCACCCAAGTGCACTATCAATCGATCACTGTCACTTACAAAAACACTAAACACATAACTGCAGCATTCGCAGAGTCAGGCCTGATCCCTGCAAACATTAACAGTTTTTTTTGTAGCGTTTGAAGCAGTCGCTGATAGAGTTGAGCAGACACCTGGATGTTCGGGTTCGGCAGGTTCGGCCGAACTTCGGAAAAAAGTTTGGGTTCGGGACCGAACTTGACCCGAACTTGACCCCGAACCCCATTGAAGTCAATGGGGACCCGAACGGCTATAATGAATTGTCGGCTCCCGTCCCCATAATACAGAGAACAGACATTAAAAGTCATTGATTTTTAAAACGTTATTGTCATAAAAAGTGTTTGAGGACCCGGGTCCTGCCCCATGGGACATGTATCAATGCAAAAAAAACTTTTAAAAACGGATGTTTTTTCGGGAGCAGTGATTTTAATAATGCTTAAAGTGAAACAATAAAAATTTTAAAAATGACAGGAGACGGTCTTTGACAATTCCTTTATTAAAGTCTTCTTTCATCTTCTTTCTTCTGGTCTTCTTCCTTCTTCCTTTCTTTATCCTTCGGCTTCTTCTTCCATCTTCTTTTTCCTCTGATCTGCTTCTTCTTGCTCTGGTCTTCTCGTCCGGCATCTTCTTCCACGGCATCTCTTCTTCTTTGTCGGGCTGCTCAGCGCAATTGGAGGCTCTGCTTCTTCTGACAGGTCTTTTATAACGGAGGGTGACCCCGCCCCCTCTGACGCACGGGGACTTCCCTATGGCTTTCCCCATGACGTCCCCCGCCCCCTCTGGCGTCATGGGGAAAGCCATAGGGAAGTCCCTATTAAGTGAACTGGCAAGCACCAGCGGTCTAGTACATCCTGGTCATACATTCAGCACTGCAGTAACACTTGGTGATGTGGCGAGTCCATAAGTGCAGTTCAAGCTGGTAAGGTGGCTAGCACGAGTAGTGTCCCACAGCCACCAAGAAGAAGACAAACACAGGCCAGTCGAGCCCATAGTGCCCTTCCTGCTGCATTCGCCAATCCTAATTGGGAACCCACCACTTCTGCAGCACCTGTACTTCCCCCATTCACTGGCCGACCCGGAATTCAGGTGGAAACAGTTGATTTTACGTCACTTGATTTTTATTCGCTGTTTTTCATGGAAGATCTCTATAGATGTATTGTGGACCAAAGCAATTTGTATGCTGGTCAATTAATCGCCGCTGATCCCCATTTGACCCTTGCCAGAGATTGGAAACCAATTGCAGTTTCTGAATTTAAGACCGTTCTGGGCCTATCCCGCCTCATGGGCATTACTAAAAAGACTGAGTTGTGGTCATATTGATCCACTGACCCAATTCACCACATGCCTGTGTTCTCTGCATCCATGACCAGGGCTAGATACGAGCAGATCTTGCGGTTTATGCACTTCAACGACAGTGAACTCTTTCGTTCTCGGGGTGACCTGGATTTGATCAGCTCTACAAAATTCGGCCACTCGTGAACCACTTCAACCAATAGTTTGCAGCCTTGTTTACTCCCGATCAAGTTGTCTGCGTTGATGAGTCCCTCATTTATAGGGATTAGCTTGGAGTTTGAGTCGAACTCATGTTCGACTCGAACATTGCCTGTTCGCCTGTTCAGCGAACAGCGAACAATTTGGGGTGTTCGCGGCAAATTCGAAAAGCTGAGAGCACCCTGTAAAAGTCTATGGGAGAAATCTCAAGTCCTAATTTTAAAAGCATATATGCAAGTTATTGTCATAAAAAGTGTTTGGGGACCTGGGTCCTGCCCCAGGGGACATGTATCAATGCAAATTTTTTTTTTAAAAACGGCCGTTTTTTCAGGAGCAGTGATTTTAATAATGCTTAAAGTGAAACAATAAAAGTGTAATATTCCTTTAAATTTCGTACCTGGGGGGTGTCTATAGTATGCCTGTGAAGGGGCGCATGTTTCCCGTGCTTATAACTGTCCCTGCACAAAGTGTCATTTTTGCATGAAAAAACGCTATTTAAAATCACTCGCGGCTAATGAATTGCCGCCTCCCGTAACACAGAGAACAGTCATTCATTGAAAGTCATTAATAAAAAAAAAGTCATTGATAAAAAAAAAAAAAAACCCACTTAAAATTAAAAAAAAAAAATGACGTAGGGGTCCCCCTAAATATCCATACCAGACCCTTCAGGTCTGGGATGGATTTTAAGGGGAACACCGGCCAAAAAAAATAAAAAATGGCGTGGGGTCACCCTCAAAATCCATACCAGACCCTTATCCGAGCACGCAACCTTGCAAGCCGCAGGAAAAGAGGGGGGGACGAGAGCGATTTGAGACATGGTGCTTTGAGGGGTCACAGACCCCCAAAGCACCCTCCCAATGTTGAGGGCATGTGGCCTGGTACGGTTCAGGAGGGAGGGGGGGCCGCTCTCGCCCCCCCTCTTTTCCTGCGGCCTGCCAGGTTGCGTGCTCGGATAAGGGTCTGGTATGGATTTTGAGGGGGACCCCACGCCGTTTTTTTTTTTGGCCGGGGTTCCCCTTAAAATCCATCCCAGACCTGAAGGGTCTGGGATGGATATTTAGGGGGACCCCTACATCATTTTTTTTTTATTTGAAGTGGGGTTCCCCTTAATATCCATAGCAGACCTGAAGGGCCTGGTAATTGAATTTGGGGGAATCCCCACGATTTTTTTATTTTATTTTTATCAATTACTTTTTTTTTATCAATGACTTTCAATGAATGACTGCTCTCTGTGTTACGGAGCCGGCAATTCATTAGCCGCGAGTGATTTTAAATAGCTTTTTTTCCTGCAAAAATTACACTTTGTGCAGGGACAGTTCTAAGCATGGGAAACATGCGCCCCTTCACAGGTATACTATATGCTCCTGAAAAAATGGCCGTTTTTAAAAAAAAAATTTGCATTGATACATGTCCCCTGGGGCAGGACCCAGGTCCCCAAACACTTTTTATGACAATAACATGCATATTAGCTTTTAAAATTAGCACTTTTGATTTTGAACGTTCGAGTCCCATAGACTTTAATAGGATTCTAAAGTTCACACAAGCTTTAGGTCTGTTCGCAGGTTCTGGTGCGAACCAAACAGGGGGGTGTTCGGCTCATCCCTACTCATTAAGTTTTCTGGTCGCTTGTCTTTTAAACAATATCTTCCCAGCAAGCGTGCCAGATATGGGGTCAAGTTGTATAAGTTCTGTGACAGGGCAACAGGCTATACATATAGTTTTATGGCTTACGAGGGAAAAGATAGTCACGGAGAACTGCCCAGACTACATAGGGAGCACTGGTAAGATTATGTGGGACTTGGTGTCACCCTTATTAGGAAAGGGGTACCACTTGTACGTGGACAATTATTTTGACACTTTTTAGTCATCTTTTTGATTATGGAATTGGCACATGTGGCACTGTGCGATCTTAGCGCCAGGGCTTCCCCCAACGGATTGTAGAATCCCGACTTAGACGGGGGGGAGCCTGCTTGAGATGTAATAATTTGCTTGCAGTGAAGTGAAGGGACACACGGAATGTTTTCGTTCTGTCCTCCCTTCACGCAGATTCGACATTCCAAATTCCTACGGCGACTGGTGTTGTGGAGAAACGCCTCTGTGTCCACGAATACAACCTTAACATGGGAGGGGTGGACCTCAATGACCAGTTGTTGGCGCTGTACCTAATTGTCGGTAAGGCCAGAGGCTGGTACAAAAAAGTGTCTGTATACTTATTTCAATTGGCTCTGCTGAACGCTTTTGGCTATACAAAGCTTCAGGACATACTGGATCCTTCCTAAAATTTGAGGAAGAGATTGTCACAGCCCTTCTGTTTCCAGACAGTGCTATTAATCACCTTCCTAATGCAAATTCATTGAGCCGGCTGCATGAGAGGCATTTTCCGAATGTCCTCCCTGGTACCCCTACCCAAAGAGCAGCCCAAAGGAGATGTCGTGTCTGCAGAAAACACAGATTTAAGAGTGACACCCGCTTTTATTGCCCCTCCTGTCCTGACCAACCTGGTCTCTGCATCGGTGACTGTTTCAAACACTACGGCCCGTACACACGATCGGACTTTCCGGCCGGACAATCCGACCGCGTGTGGGGCTCCGGTGGACTTTTTCTTCCCAAAAGTCCGGCGGACTTAGTCAGAAGTTTTGACTTAAAATTGTCCGCTGGACTCGGCAGTCAGGCGGACAATCTGGCCGTCTGTGTGCTAGTCCGCGGGACTTTTGAAATGAACGGACTTGCCGACACACGTCGTAAAGTCCGTTCATTTAGAACGTGACTCCAGGTAGACGGGACTAGCGAAGGAAGCCAATGCCGCGATTGACACCTCGCTTGCCCCGTCACCTGGTATGGATTTAAAGGGGAATCCCTACACCGAAAAAACGTCGAAGGGGTCCCCCCAAATCCATATCAGACCCTTATCTGAGCACGCAGCCCGGCAGGTCAGGAAAGGGGGTGGGGACGAGCGAGCACCACAAGGGTCTGATATGGATTTGGGGGGGACCCCCACGCCGTTTTTTTGGCGTAGGGAGGGCTAGCGAGGTGTCAATGTTGCCGAGGTGTCAATGTTCGCTAGTCCCGTCTACCTGGAGTCATGTTCTAAATGAACAGACTTTACTCCGTGTGTGGGGATGTCCGTTCATTTCAAAAGTCCTGCGGACTTCCGCCAAAACTCCGGCGAACAATCCGATTGTCCGCCGGAAAAGTCCAGGCGTGTGTGGGCAAGTCCACACATTCAGAAAGTCTGGCGGACCTCCGCTGGAAAGTCCGGCGGATTGTCCGGCGGACTAAGTCCGCCGGACAGTCTGGCCTAAAAGTCTGATCGTGTGTACAGGGCATACCACACACTAGTGTAGTATTAGTGTAAGGTACAGCACTACACAGTCCTAGGGCACACTAACACAGGGTCTCAAAAGATGAGATAGCCATCACATTTTCAGAGACCCTAATCTGGAATGTTCACAGTTTATAGTTTTTATAAAAGTGAATGAATTAAAAATAAAACAAAATATAAAAAATAAAATAAAAAAGCCATAAATAGTTGTGGTTTTATTTTTCTTCTTTCTCTCTATTATTCTCTCTCTTATGTTCTCTCTATACTATCCGCTGTATTGTTCGCTCACTATTGTTCTATATCTATTGTTCTCTCTCTGTTGTTACTGTATTTTAGAACTGTAATGTTTTATTTTTACTATTTTTATATTGTATTTGCTTTATTGTTAACCATCATTTGCTTAGCAGGTACGCCATTCAGCTGCAGCACGGGTTTATTTATTCTGACAGCAACAGCGTTAGCTCCCACGATACGTAAAGCTATGGCTCAGCAAGGTAATTTTACCACCACAGTTAAAAAAAAAAAACATATATGCGGAAGCATGGGGGCAGGGGTGGAGGTGTAATTTGCTCCTAACATTAGGGGCGGATTGCCCCCATGCTTCGGCATATATTTTTTAGGCACAGATTGTGTTAAAAAATTTTTATTTTTACTATGTTTTATTGTATTTGCTTTGCAGGTATGGTATGTCTTACTGTAATGTTACTTTGTTTTATTGTTAACCATCATTTGCTTAGCAGGTAGCCCATTCAGCTGCATTACTGATTTATTTATCTTGACAGCAACAGCATTTGCTCCCATGATACTTAAATCAGCGACTCCAGTGCTGTAGGAGGTGATTTCACCACTACAGTTAAAAAAAAATGGTGCATGTATGCCCATCATTAGAAATGGGTGGATGAAGGGCGGTATTCTAATGGTGGGCATACCCACTGTGGATCAACTGTGGGTATAGAATGGGGTATATGGGATTGTATGGTATATTTTTTATTTTTTTTATTTGTGGTTGAACTGGATGGACTTGTGTCTTTTTTCAACCTAACTAACTATGTAACTATGGAACCCAAGAATGCAGTCGGTGGTTACCATAGAGCTGATTAGAGACCAGAATGTCTCCAATCATCTCTATGGCCTACGAGCTTTTCATGACTTACGCTTCGCCGGATATAAACAGCGCCATTGGGAAATTGGGAAAGCCTTTTTATCACACCGATCTTGGTGTGGTCAGATGCTTTGAGGGAAGAGGAGAGATCTAGGGTCTAATAGACCCCAATTTTTTTCAAAAACGAGTACCTGTCACTAACTATTGCTATCACAGGGGATATTTACATTCCCTGAGATAACAATAAAAATGATAAAAAAAAAGCAAGTCTTTGGGAAATATAATGTGTTTTAATGCATTAAAATTAAAAAAAAGAATTGTGTTTGAAAAATCGCTGCGCAAATACTGTGTAAAAAAATAAATTGCAACACCCACCATTTTAATCTGTAGGGCCTTTGCTTTAAAAAAAATATATAATGTTTGGGGGCTCAAAGTAATTTTCTTGCAAAAAAAATGTTTTTCATGTAAACAAAAAGTGTCAGAAAGGGCTTTGTCTTCAAGTAGTTAGAAGAGTGGGTGATGTGTGACATAAGCTTATAAATGTTTTGCATAAAATGCCAGGACAGTTCAAAACCCCCCAAATTACCCTTTTTTGTAAAGTAGACACCCCAAGCCATTTGCTGATAGGCATGTGGAGTCCATGGAATATTTTATATTTTGCCACAAGTTGCGAGAAAATGCCCAATGCTGTTTTGCACAAAGTCGTCACTAAATGATATATTGCTCAAACATGCCATGGGAATATGTAAAATTACACCCCAAAATACATTCTGCTGATTCTCCTGAGTATGGGGATACCACATGTGTGAGACTTTTTGGGAGCCTAGCCGTGTACAGGACCCCGAAAACCAATCACCGCCTTCAGGATTTCACTTACCAGTTAAAGCAGCACAGTGCCAAATTGTAAAAAGTGCTCTGGTCATTGAGCAGCCTAATCTTCCGGGGGTGAAGTGGTTAAAGGGGCCACTACCTTTGAGTTGTGAAGATGATAGTGTAATTGTGGCATCAAAATCATTTTAACCAGGTTAGATCTCCCTGTCATAACTTATTCCACAGCTTAACCTTGTCTCTAAATTCACCTCTTGATCCAATGGTAATATAGCAGATTTTGACCAATTGTTGTAAGCCCTGAAAATCGCCCAAAGTCTGATACAGTACACATAACATTACTCAATTTTCAGTGTCTCCCAGTAGCAGGAGCATATCATCTGCGCAGAGTAGAATTTACTCCTGTTTGCTACCATATCTGAACCCCACTATGTTGTCATTAGACCTAATCCTTGCTGCCAGCGGTTCAATAGCCAGGGCAAAAAGTAGCGTTGAGAGGCGGCAGCCCTGCCTAGTGCCTCTCTCCAAGTCAAAGTGGGCAGGGAGTTTGTTCCCACCCTAATTGTTGCCTGTGGAAGATAATATAATAAGCAAGCCCAGGAAATAAAAGTAGCACCGAACCCAAATTTCTCCAGTACTGCCATTAATACCCCCATTCCACACTTGGTTAGTTGGCATCTAACGACAGCAAAGTCCTAGCACCCACATTGTCTGCTTGGGTTTGAATGTTGACAAACAACCATCTAAGGTTGATTGCCGTAGATTTGTTGGGCATAAAGCCCTCCTGGTCATCGTGAATTATATCCATAATTACATTATTCAATCTCTTAGAACCTTCGCTAATATTTTAATGTAAGACTGAAGAAGGTATATGGGTATATAAGAATTTGGCTCCAAGGCAGGCTTCTCTGGTTTTAGAAGTAAAATTAGATTAGCCCTAGTCATTGGCCCTTGGGTCCCATTAAACACCTGCAATAACCTTGGCAGCAGTATTTCAGAATACGTTTGGTATACTTCCATTGGCAGTCCGTCGTCTCTGGGGAACATACTGACTGCCTCCTGCAACTCATCTAGAGTAAGTCAGAAAGTTGAGGTAACAAATGAGTTCCTCCGGTGTGTAAGACACTTTGGAGGCATAGAGGAACGTATAGAAACAAAGCAGTTCAGCCATTAAAGCTTCCTGCGTGTTGACCAGATGGCCATTTGGTAATTTCAAGGCCTCAACAGGGGGGACTGTGGGGCAAACATTAACAATTTTGTCAGGAAGTCAGCCAGTCTGCTCCTCATAGAAAGTGACTTTAGAAAAGAAACACTTTTTTCTCTGCCTTCGAGTAGCTTGGTTAAAGGAGCCTGGGCAGATAACTAAAAAGCCCTCAATTGCTCCAAAGAGTTAGATATATACTGTTCCTCTAATCTACGGACATGCTGGGTTAGCTGCAACCCATGGGCCTTGGTATCAGTTTTAATGGCATTAATAGTGGTAATAAAAAATACCTCTCACACAACATTTGAAGGCATCCCAACTAGGGATGAGCCGAACACCCCCGGGTTCGGTTCGAACCAGAACCTTCGAACGGACCGAAAGTTCGCGCGAATTTTCGAACCCTATACGTTATAATGGACGCGAACGTTCGAAATCAAAAGTGCTAATTACAACTGCCAATATGCATGTTAATGTCATAAAACAGGTTTGGGGACCCGGGTCCTGCCCCAGGGGACATATATCAATGCAAAAAGAACTTTTAAAAACTAACGTTTTTTCGGGAGCAGTCATTTTAATGATGCATAAAGTGAAAAAAAAAAAGTGAAATTTTCCTTTAAATATGGGACCTGGGGGGTGTCTAAAGTATGCCTGTGAAGTGGCATGTGTTTCCCGTGTTTAGAACTGTCCTTGCACAAAATGACATTTGTAAAGGAAAAAAAGAAGCCATTTAAAACCACTTGCGGCTTTAGGTTTGTTCTTAAGTAGAATCTGAACAGGTACATTATGAAGTGTAGCTCCATCCCAAAAAAATCTATTTTTAAGCTTTTTGGAGAACATAGGGAGGGGTTATCACCCCTGTAACATTTGCTGTCTTTGCACATCTGTTCAGAACATGTCACCTCACTTTCCGTCCCAATGACAAATGTTTTTGGAAAAGTGGGGTTTTAATTGAAACAAGGATTGGTGATAAAGTATCAGTAGAGAGGAGATACCTTTTTCCCAAATTAAATCTAACAGGATAGAATTTCCCTTCCTAGGGGTAGATTTCCTCTCACTTCCTGTTTTCTCTTTCCATTTGCAAGTAGGAGTCGTTTGTAAGTTGGATGTTTGAAAGTAGGGGCCTGGCGTATATACTCTGCAGAAATTTGCCCTATTAGATGTTGGTGTAGCCACAAGACTGGTGGGCACAGGAATGGGCCCTGCTATGAGTTAATAGATCAAGATTTGTAATTGCATGCACCTGTTGAACAGGGCAGAAAAATTGGGGGTGGTGGTGGTGGTGGACGGTGTTGCCACAAGACTGTAAGCTCTCACAGTTACTCTTGGTGGGTGCAGGAATGGGCCCTGCTGTGAGTTATTAGATCAAGATTTGTAATTG
The DNA here is from genome assembly GCA_028564925.1 of Lithobates sylvaticus. Lineage (NCBI taxonomy): Eukaryota > Metazoa > Chordata > Amphibia > Anura > Ranidae > Lithobates > Lithobates sylvaticus. The sequence goes on from CM053026.1 coordinate 237,147,656, forward strand.
CAAGCACCTGATGAACAGGGCAGAAAAATTGGGCCTTTGGCGGTGGTGGTGGACGGTGTTGCCACAAGACTGTAGGCCCTCATAGTTACTCTTGGTGGGCGCAGGAATGGGCCCTGCTGTGAGTTATTAGATCAAGATTTGTAATTGCAAGCACCTGATGAACAGGGCAGAAAAATTGGGCCTTTGGCGGTGGTGGTGGACGGTGTTGCCACAAGACTGTAGGCCCTCACAGTTACTCTTGGTGGGCGCAGGAATGGGCCCTGTTGTGAGTTATTAGATCAAGATTTGTAATTGCAAGCACCTGATGAACAGGGCAGAAAAATTGGGCCTTTGGCGGTGGTGGTGGACGGTGTTGCCACAAGACTGCAGGCCCTCATAGTTACTCTTGGTGGGCGCAGGAATGGGCCCTGCTGTGAACTATTAGATCAAGATTTGTAATTACCCGCCCCTGTTAAACAGGGGCTGAAAAATTGTGCCTTAGGCACTGGTGCTGGTGCCACAACACTGCAACCCCTCACAGAGACTGTACTTGGAGCACAGCAGTCACACGTGTTGCGAAGCATTTTTTTAAAAAATTGGAAGTACACGCCCCTGTTAAACAGGGGCTGAAAAATTGTGCCTTAGGCACTGGTGCTGGTGCCACAACACTGCAACCCGGCCCTCACAGATACTGTACTTGGAGCACAGCAGTCACACGTGTTGCGAAGCATTTTTTTAAAAAATTGTAAGCACCCGCCCCTGTTAAACAGGGGCTGAAAAATTGTGCCTTAGGCACTGGTGCTGGTGCCACAACACTGCAACCCCCACAGATACTGTACTTGGAGCACAGCAGTCACACGTGTTGCGAAGCATTTTTTTAAAAAATTGTAAGTACCCGCCCCTGTTAAACAGGGGCTGAAAAATTGTGCCTTAGGCACTGGTGCTGGTGCCACAACACTGCAACCCGGCCCTCACAGATACTGTACTTGGAGCACAGCAGTCACACGTGTTGCGAAGCATTTTTTTAAAAAATTGTAAGTACCCGCCCCTGTTAAACAGGGGCTGAAAAATTGTGCCTTAGGCACTGGTGCTGGTGCCACAACACTGCAACCCGGCCCTCACAGATACTGTACTTGGAGCACAGCAGTCACACGTGTTGCGAAGCATTTTTTTAAAAAATTGTAAGTACCCGCCCCTGTTAAACAGGGGCTGAAAAATTGTGCCTTAGGCACTGGTGCTGGTGCCACAACACTGCAACCCCTCACAGAGACTGTACTTGGAGCACAGCAGTCACACGTGTTGCGAAGCATTTTTTTAAAAAATTGGAAGTACACGCCCCTGTTAAACAGGGGCTGAAAAATTGTGCCTTAGGCACTGGTGTGGTGGCATGGATCATTGAGGAGGAGGAAGAGGATAGTCAGTGAACATAAGAGGACAGTCACTCAGCATCAGCATAGGCAGTCTTGAAGGGATGTGACATTAAAAATTATTCGGTTATATCCGCCTCAGGTGCCTGGTAGCTGGTGGTGATCCAAGACTGATTCATTTTGATGAATGTCAGTCGATCAACCGAGGCGGTGGACAGGCGCACCCTATGATCAGTCACAAATCCTCCAGCAGCACTGAATGTGCGTTCGGAAAGAACGCTGGAGGCAGGACAGGCCAGTAGCTCAATTGCATACTGTGCAAGCTCTGGCCAGTGATCCATCCTCAGGACCCAGTAAGCCAGAGGATTTTCGGTGGGAAAGGTGTCCAAGTCTGACTTTGTCCCAAGGTATTCCTGCACCATGTATATCAGACGCTGGCGATGGTTGCTGGAACCGATCATACCTTGGGGCTGCGGACTAAAAAATTGTCTGAACGCATCGGTCAGACGTCCACCTTCCCCACCGCTCCTTCTGCCACTGACCGAAGCCTCAGCAACTCGTCGCCCAGGACCAGGAGTTTGTAGCCTCCCAGTTTCTGGGAACGCGTTGCACAGACCTTTCTGCAAGGCCTCCCTGAGATGTCTCATCCTCTGCTCCCTCTGCGACGGCAAGATAAGGTCCGCAACCTTACCCTTGTACCGCGGATCAAGGAGAGTGGCCAGCCAGTAATGGTCCCTCTCCTTGATCCGAAGAACACGAGGATCCTTCCGCAGGCTTTGCAGGATCAGGGAGGCCATGCAGCGTAGGTTAGCTGAGGCATTCGGTCCGGAGTCTTCTGGGTCACTGAGGATGACATGATCGCCAGCCACCTCCTCCCAGCCACGTACAAGTCCACTGGTTTGTTGGGACTGTACATCATCCCTAAAAGACTGCTGCTGCTGATGCTGAGTGCCAGGCTCCACCTCCATGCTCACACAATCCTCCTCCTCCTCCTCCTCCTCCTCCTCCTCATCCTCTTCCTGTGTGATGGGTGGGACAGAAGGAACACTGTCCGGATAAAGGGGGCCTTGAGAGGCAAGGAAGTCCTCCTCTTCCTGCCTCTGTTCTGCCTCAAGTGCCCTGTCCATTATCCCACGCAGCGTATGCTCCAACAGGTGGACAAGAGGGACAGTGTCACTGATGCATGCACTGTCACTGCTCACCATCCTCGTGGCCTCCTCAAATGGTGAGAGGACAGTGCATGCATCCCTGATCATGCTCCACTGACGTGGGGAAAAAAAACCAAGCTCCCCTGACCCTGTCCTGGTGCCGTAGTCGCAAAGGTACTCATTGATGGCCCTCTGCTGCGTGTGCAGTCGCTGCAGCATGGCCAACGTTGAGTTCCACCTGGTGGGCATGTCAGATATTAGGCGGTTCTTGGGCAGGTTCAGCTCCTTTTGCAGCTCAGTCAGCCGAGCACTGGCATTATAAGATCGGCGGAAATGCACACAGACTTTCCTGGCCTGCCTCAGGACATCCTGTAAGCCTGGGAACCTGCCCAAGAACCGCTGCACCACCAGGTTGAGGACGTGAGCCATGCAGGGCACATGGGTGAGCTGCCCCTGTCGCAGGGCGGAGAGGAGGTTGGTGCCATTGTCAGAAACGACCATTCCTGGCTTAAGCTGACGTGGCGTCAACCACCTCTCGGCCTGCCCCTGCAGAGCTGCCAGAACCTCTGGCCCAGTGTGGCTCCTGTCCCCCAAACACACCAGCGCAAGCACGGCATGGCATCTTTTTGCCTGCGTACTTGCGTAGCCCCTTGTACGCCTACGGAGCACCGCTGGTTCCAAGGACAGAGCACTGGAGGAAGAAGAAGAGGAGGGGGTGGAGGAGAGAGGTGTGTCACAACCAGTAGCAGTAGTCGCGTTTTGGAGGCGTGGTGGCGGAACAACCTCCAACACTACTGCACCTTGTCCTGCATCCCTCCCAGCTGCCAATAGAGTGACCCAATGGGCCGTGAAAGAAAGGTACCGTCCCTGTCCATGCCTGCTGGACCATGAGTCAGCGGTAATATGCACCTTACCGCTGACCGCCCTGTCCAGCGAGGCATGGACATTGCCCTCCACATGCCGGTAGAGAGACGGAATCGCCTTCCGCGAGAAAAAGTGGCGTTTGGGAACCTGCCACTGAGGAACCGCACATTGAACAAACTCACGGAAGGGGGCCGAGTCTACCAACTGAAAAGGCAGCAGTTGAAGTGCTAGCAATTTAGCAAGGCTAGCATTCAACCGCTGGGCATGTGGATGGCTGGGAGTGTACTTCTTTCTACGGTCCAGCAGCTGGGGCAGGGAAATTTGCCTGCTGCAATCGGACGTCGGTGTACTGCAAGTACTTGGTTGTGACACACCTAATTCTACACCTTCAGTCCTCTCAGAGCAGCTTTCAGAGAGGACTGAAGGTGTAGTGGGGATGGAGATCCCAGCTGAGGAGGAGCAAGGAGAGGTCCGCTTAGTTCTTTGGTGTGGGTCTTTTATGTGTGCCTGCCAACGAGCTGCATGGCAGGTCGCCATATGTCTGGTCATGCTTGTCGTGCCCAAGCGGCTGATGTTTTGGCCACGCGAGATACGCTTGAGACAAATATTGCAAATAGCAGTGGTGCGATCTGCTGCACTCGTCTCAAAAAAGGCCCACACCAAAGAACTTTTCTGATAACGTGCAGAGGCAGCGCCCTGCACAGGCGGAGCTCTGCGGTGTTGTACAGTTGCTGTGCTGGCCTCTACCTGGCCTCCAGGGGGCATCCTGCCTCGTTGGACATGTGACGCCGCATCCTCCTCCTCCTCGTCCTCCTCCTCATCCTCTCTCCCTTGAGGCACCCACGTGGAGTCAGTGACCTCATCATCCCCTCCCTCTTCACCACTAGAGCAAACCTGGCAGTAAGCTGCAGCTGGTGGAACAGTACTGCCAGATTCCTCAAGCTGGGTATCGTCATCCGAGCCTTCGAATCGTTGGGCATCCTCCTGGAGCATGTACCCAACACTGTGCTCAAAGAGTTCGGGGGACTCCTCAGGAGGACATGGTGGGTCTAGGGAAGGGGTGGCTGATGATGCTCTGTCAGTACCCTGAGCCTGGGTGAGAGAGGATGAGGAGGATGAGGAGGGCTTGGTCATCCATTCTACCAAGCCTTCAGCATGATGCAGCTCCACATGTCCAGCTGCCGAAAACAAAGACGCGCGTGTCCCATGGCCACGTGCTGATGACGATGCACGACCACGTCCACGTCCACGGCCACGTCCACTAGAAACAGAGCCTGCCTGCCCTGTGTTCTTGGCTCTGCACGCTCTGCCTCCCCTTGGCGGTCTTCCAGCCATTGTAGTCGGTAGTCCTGTGGGTGCTGCTGAGAAGAATATATAGGAGCTCTGTGTGATGCCACTAACACACTAGAAGTCCTATGGGTGCTTCTGCAAAGAAAATAGAGGAGCTCTGTGTGATGCCACTAACACACTAGAAGTCCTGTGGGTGCTGCTGAGAAGAATATATAGGAGCTCTGTGTGATGCCACTAACACACTAGAAGTCCTATGGGTGCTTCTGCAAAGAAAATAGAGGAGCTCTGTGTGATGCCACTAACACACTAGAAGTCCTGTGGGTGCTTATGCAAAGAAAATAGAGGAGCTCTGTGTGATGCCACTAACACACTAGAAGTCCTGTGGGTGCTTCTGCAAAGAAAATAGAGGAGCTCTGTGTGATGCCACTAACACACTAGAAGTCCTATGGGTGCTTCTGCTAAGAAAATAGAGGAGCTCTGTGTGATGCCACTAACACACTAGAAGTCCTGTGGGTGCTTCTGCAAAGAAAATAGAGGAGCTCTGTGTGATGCCACTAACACACTAGAAGTCCTGTGGGTGCTGCTGAGAAGAAATATAGGAGCTCTGTGTGATGCCACTAACACACTAGAAGTCCTATGGGTGCTTCTGCAAAGAAAATAGAGGAGCTCTGTGTGATGCCACTAACACACTAGAAGTCCTGTGGGTGCTTATGCAAAGAAAATAGAGGAGCTCTGTGTGATGCCACTAACACACTAGAAGTCCTGTGGGTGCTTATGCAAAGAAAATAGAGGAGCTCTGTGTGATGCCACTAACACACTAGAAGTCCTGTGGGTGCTTCTGCAAAGAAAATAGAGGAGCTCTGTGTGATGCCACTAACACACTAGAAGTCCTATGGGTGCTTCTGCTAAGAAAATAGAGGAGCTCTGTGTGATGCCACTAACACACTAGAAGTCCTGTGGGTGCTTCTGCAAAGAAAATAGAGGAGCTCTGTGTGATGCCACTAACACACTAGAAGTCCTGTGGGTGCTGCTGAGAAGAATATATAGGAGCTCTGTGTGATGCCACTAACACACTAGAAGTCCTATGGGTGCTTCTGCAAAGAAAATAGAGGAGCTCTGTGTGATGCCACTAACACACTAGAAGTCCTGTGGGTGCTTATGCAAAGAAAATAGAGGAGCTCTGTGTGATGCCACTAACACACTAGAAGTCCTGTGGGTGCTGCTGAGAAGAATATATAGGAGCTCTGTGTGATGCCACTAACACACTAGAAGTCCTATGGGTGCTTCTGCAAAGAAAATAGAGGAGCTCTGTGTGATGGGACTAACACACTTCAAGTCCTATAGGTGCTTCTGGGAAGAAAATAAAGGTCTGTGTGATGGGACTAACACACTTCAAGTCCTATAGTTGCTTCTGGGAACAAAATATAGGATCTCTGTGTGATGGGACTAACACACTTCAAGTCCTATAGGTGCTTCTGGGAACAAAATATAGCTCTGTGTGTGTGATGGGACTAACACACTTCAAGTCCTATAGGTGCTTCTGGGAAGGAAATAAAGGTCTGTGTGATGGGACTAACACACTTCAAGTCCTATAGGTGCTTCTGGGAACAAAATATAGCTCTGTGTGTGTGATGGGACTAACACACTTCAAGTCCTATAGGTGCTTCTGGGAACAAAATATAGCTCTGTGTGTGTGATGGGACTAACACACTTCAAGTCCTATAGGTGCTTCTGGGAAGAAAATAAAGGTCTGTGTGATGGGACTAACACACTTCAAGTCCTATAGGTGCTTCTGGGAACAAAATATAGCTCTGTGTGTGTGATGGGACTAACACACTTCAAGTCCTATAGGTGCTTCTGGGAACAAAATATAGCTCTGTGTGTGTGATGGGACTAACACACTTCAAGTCCTATAGGTGCTTCTGGGAACAAAATATAGCTCTGTGTGTGTGATGGGACTAACACACTTCAAGTCCTATAGGTGCTTCTGGGAAGAAAATATAGCTCTGTGTGTGTGATGGGACTAACACACTTCAAGTCCTATAGGTGCTTCTGGGAACAAAATATAGCTGTGTGTGTGTGATGGGACTAACACACTTCAAGTCCTATAGGTGCTTCTGGGAAGGAAATAAAGGTCTGTGTGATGGGACTAACACACTTCAAGTCCTATAGGTGCTTCTGGGAACAAAATATAGCTCTGTGTGTGTGATGGGACTAACACACTTCAAGTCCTATAGGTGCTTCTGGGAAGAAAATATAGCTCTGTGTGTGTGATGGGACTAACACACTTCAAGTCCTATAGGTGCTTCTGGGAACAAAATATAGCTCTGTGTGTGTGATGGGACTAACACACTTCAAGTCCTATAGGTGCTTCTGGGAAGGAAATAAAGGTCTGTGTGATGGGACTAACACACTTCAAGTCCTATAGGTGCTTCTGGGAACAAAATATAGCTCTGTGTGTGTGATGGGACTAACACACTTCAAGTCCTATAGGTGCTTCTGGGAAGGAAATAAAGGTCTGTGTGATGGGACTAACACACTTCAAGTCCTATAGGTGCTTCTGGGAACAAAATATAGCTCTGTGTGTGTGATGGGACTAACACACTTCAAGTCCTATAGGTGCTTCTGGGAAGAAAATATAGCTCTGTGTGTGTGATGGGACTAACACACTTCAAGTCCTATAGGTGCTTCTGGGAACAAAATATAGCTCTGTGTGTGTGATGGGACTAACACACTTCAAGTCCTATAGGTGCCTCTGGGAACAAAATATAGCTCTGTGTGTGTGATGGGACTAACACACTTCAAGTCCTATAGGTGCTTCTGGGAAGAAAATATAGCTCTGTGTGTGTGATGGGACTAACACACTTCAAGTCCTATAGGTGCTTCTGGGAACAAAATATAGCTCTGTGTGTGTGATGGGACTAACACACTTCAAGTCCTATAGGTGCTTCTGGGAAGGAAATAAAGGTCTGTGTGATGGGACTAACACACTTCAAGTCCTATAGGTGCTTCTGGGAACAAAATATAGCTCTGTGTGTGTGATGGGACTAACACACTTCAAGTCCTATAGGTGCTTCTGGGAACAAAATATAGCTCTGTGTGTATGATGGGACTAACACACTTCAAGTCCTATAGGTGCTTCTGGGAACAAAATATAGCTCTGTGTGTGTGATGGGACTAACACACTTCAAGTCCTATAGGTGCTTCTGGGAACAAAATATAGCTCTGTGTGTGTGATGGGACTAACACACTTCAAGTCCTATAGGTGCTTCTGGGAAGGAAATAAAGGTCTGTGTGATGGGACTAACACACTTCAAGTCCTATAGGTGCTTCTGGGAACAAAATATAGCTCTGTGTGTGTGATGGGACTAACACACTTCAAGTCCTATAGGTGCTTCTGGGAACAAAATATAGCTCTGTGTGTGTGATGGGACTAACACACTTCAAGTCCTATAGGTGCTTCTGGGAACAAAATATAGCTCTGTGTGTGTGATGGGACTAACACACTTCAAGTCCTATAGGTGCTTCTGGGAACAAAATATAGCTCTGTGTGTGTGATGGGACTAACACACTTCAAGTCCTATAGGTGCTTCTGGGAACAAAATATAGCTCTGTGTGTGTGATGGGACTAACACACTTCAAGTCCTATAGGTGCTTCTGGGAACAAAATATAGCTCTGTGTGTGTGATGGGACTAACACACTTCAAGTCCTATAGGTGCTTCTGGGAACAAAATATAGCTCTGTGTGTGTGATGGGACTAACACACTTCAAGTCCTATAGGTGCTTCTGGGAACAAAATATAGCTCTGTGTGTGTGATGGGACTAACACACTTCAAGTCCTATAGGTGCCTCTGGGAACAAAATATAGCTCTGTGTGTGTGATGGGACTAACACACTTCAAGTCCTATAGGTGCTTCTGGGAAGAAAATATAGCTCTGTGTGTGTGATGGGACTAACACACTTCAAGTCCTATAGGTGCTTCTGGGAACAAAATATAGCTCTGTGTGTGTGATGGGACTAACACACTTCAAGTCCTATAGGTGCTTCTGGGAACAAAATATAGCTCTGTGTGTGTGATGGGACTAACACACTACAAGTCCTATAGGTGCTTCTGGGAACAAAATATAGGAGCTCTGCCTGCCTGCCACGAACACACTACAAGTCCTATAGGTGCTTCTGGGAACAAAATATAGGAGCTCTGCCTGCCTGCCACGAACACACTATAAGTCCTATAGGTGCTTCTGGTAACAAAATATAGGAGCTCTGCCTGCCTGCCACGAACACACTACAAGTCCTATAGGTGCTTCTGGTAACAAAATATAGGTGCTCTGCCTGCCTGCCACGAACACACTACAAGTCCTATAGGTGCTTCTGGTAACAAAATATAGGAGCTCTGCCTGCCTGCCACGAACACACTACAAGCCCCTCTTTCTCAATCAATCTTTGTAACTGAATCTATCTAACTCAATCTCTGTAAGTGAATCTCTCTACCTAACTAAATCCAGCAGAGTGTCACAGAATCAGCCTGCTCAATCTGCGCCGGAACAGCATGTGACCGGCGCAGACGGCGTGGCGGCCTTTTATAGGGGGGGGGGGGGCGTGTACTACAGCCCCTGAGCTGTAATTGGCTACAGGCGTCCTGCCTGTAGCCAATTATGGCTCTTCGAGTTTCCGGGGCTGTGATTGGCCAAGCATGCGGGGTCACAGTGCATGCTTGGCCAATCATCAGCCAGCAATGCACTGCGCCGGCCGCGCCGGCCGCAATGCATTGCGGGGCCGCTCGCATCACACGAACGTGATGCGAGCGGCCAAAATAGTTCTGGGCTCGCCGAGCGAGCGAACGCCCGGTGCTCGATGCGAACGTGGGTTCGCATCGAGCACCGGGCCCATCCCTAATCCCAACGGACAAGTCCATCTTCATGTTGATCATTATCACAAAAAAGGGCTACTTATGTGAGCCAATGGTGTTATCCCGTGTGAGCAGCTTTAACCAAAAAGTGCTTAAACACCATGGAACTCTCAAAAGGGTATTGTGTAGTTTTACCAAAATCTACAGCACCAGTGGAGAGTGATCAGATACCCACTGCATTGTGTATTCTATTTTTGTTGCTAAGTGGAGGGCAGAGGCAGTATCCACGCAGAGATCTATACGGATAAGGGAGGTATGAGTTTTAGGAAAACATGAGACTTTAATAATAGCAGAGTGTTTCATTCTACAAATACCAACCTAGCCTAGTCCTGCAAGAAAGCGGGAGAAAACCATGCCTCGAGTGAAGGGAATTAAGGGGGACAGGGGAATGTTTGTCAAACCTGGGGTTTTGGATACCATTAAAATCACCCATTACAAAAATAGGAACATCAGGCTTGACTAGTGTAAAGGACACCAGTTCCCTTAGCACTACCGAGGAGAACGGAGAAGGAATATCAATCACTACTATTATACAGACAACAGTATACAGTTTATAATATATAAATACAAAGCTGCCCTCATCATCCATATTGGACTGAAATTCCTGGAAGTCTAGGGACCTGTGTATCAGTACACTCACCCCCCCTGGAGTAGGATGTGTGAGTAGAGTGGTATGCACGGCCTACCCAGGAATATCTCAGGCAACACTCAGAGTCCCCTGTAAGATGCGTTTCCTGCAACCCAATGATTGCAGGGTGATATTTGAATTACAGAATTTACCATTGCTCTTTTAAATGGGGTACCCAGTCCTCTAACGGTCCATGTAGCTAATAATACTTCAGCCATGATTCAGAGTAGAAAGATGCACTGAAAGGGGTACTATTTCCAGTGAAAGAGTGAGCAGACAGGATTGTCTCCTATGAAGTTTGCAACAGTAAGCAACACAAGACATATAATCCTCTAGGTGAGAAATCTCTAGCAAAACATAAACAGGTAAACATTGATCAATCTAAGAAGGCACAACGGTGTCTCAAAACTTCGAACAGTCAAGTAACCGTAAAGTCTTGGCTAAACTGTAATGCAGGTGAAGATAGACAGGTACACCACAGATCATCCTGCATAGAGCATGAACTACCATCTGCAGCATAAGCATGGCAGAAAACACTTGTTTACTCATGAAAGAAAAACACTTGAGGAGCAAAGTAAAACCTGGAACAGAATGAACTGGTGAACTTACAGAACGTAATTTCCTGTTAGATACTTAGCACTATAGCGGGCAAAAAAAAGGAAGTAACAGCCTTCATGAATCAACTTTCTCCTGGGGTCGGATCTGTAGTGAAAGCTCATGCACATCCAACCAGGCAGACGCTTTTGCAGTTGTAGGAAAGAAGTGTGCATGACCCTTAGCAGTAACTCTAAAAAGTGATGTCAAGCAGTCGTTGCTTGACATCCATAAACATGGCCAGTTGTCGTTGTACTTTCTAAATCGAGGTAAAACGAAACCCTAACCCCATTGTATTTAATGTTAGGCCTTTCTCTTGCCATGCGGAGCACTATTTCCCTGTCATGGTAGTGAGGAAGATGAGCAAGCATTGGTCTGGGAACTTTACCTGGTAGAGCTCTGGTAGGAACCAGGTGTGCCCTCGCGTGAGACTTGTCCGCTCACATGCCCGATTCGGCCATGTCCCCGGGTTATATATTTTTGGTAAGGATTTTATCTACCTATTTACATAATTGAGGATTTTAGGAATGAACATTGTATGAAATGCATTATTGACCTAGGCATGTCCTTGTGGTTAAATTCTGACAGGTGAGTGTTCTACATGCTTGGATAAATAGGGGTTGAAAGTTGTGAATTAACTATGCTTATAAGTAAAATGTATGCTCATTTGATTTTATTTGAAATTTATTTACTAAACCTTTTTCTTGTTATGATACATTTCATAGTGACTGAGCTGACAGGACAAAGATGTATCTTGAAGAAAGGATTTTTATAGAGTAGGGGTGTCCAACCTTTTGACCTTCTCGGGCCACGTTGGAAGAAGAGGTATTGTCTTGGACCACACATAAAATACACTAACAACAAGGATAGCTGATGAGCAGAAAAAGTCAGACAGATCACAAGTTAACGATTACTGATATAGATAATGTACCAATCTGAGTAATAAAACTTTATTTTTTTGGTAATATTTTTTATTATAAGATTAAAAGAGGGCAACATAAAACTTGTGCAATAGTTGTTACTGTTTTTGATAAATGAACGCATTCATATCTGGTTCGATGGATGGAGTAGCAATTCTCAATGAATTCTCAAGGTACTCATCAGATAATTTGGTTCTAATTTTGCTCCTCGTGTGCTTCATCCTTAAAAGTAGTTGCTCACAATATAGGTGCTGTCGAAAAATGATGACAATAATAATAAATTGTGATTGTGAAGAGTGGGATATTTTTCCTTGTGAAGATAAAACTTATAAAAGTCCAGTAAAGAGACACTGTCAGATTTTACTTTTGCTGCATGTGTTCACGACGTGTAAATTATGAGTGCAGGTAAAGTTAGTCATATATAGTTGTACATATCTATGATCTCTAAAAATATGTTTAAATATTTCCACAAAACCCCAAACAGAATAGCTCAGTAGAAATAAAAACGTTACAGTTTGCCTCTAAAGTTTATGCTACAAACTGATCCAAACAATGGCTACAGTAGATAATGAACCAATCCTGAAAAAAGTTCATGACCAATTTCTCACTGTGATGAATGTGAGTCACAAAGTACTATTGATGAAAAAAAAATACATTTAAAATAAGACACCTGAAGCAGACCACCATGGCCTCTTTTATATATGTGAATACAGCAGTGAATAGGAACAAAAGGTCTCACAACATGAAGCCAGATGTGCTCCAATGAAAGCCCCTATCTCCTCTGCAAAGACTAACTCATGCAGCTGTACTTTTACACGTCCAAACACTTGTTACTGGAACATGGGATCAAAGGTTTACATGTAAGTGTGTCTTGAATAAATTGTGTCATTTTTATCCATGCTGATCTGGTGCCCTGCTCTATTCCCTTTGACAGCCTCATGGGAATTCCAATGGAATGGATTCATTGAAACATGGCTGATACTGATTTTAGGCCAAAAGATTTTCTATAAAAAGAGCCCACTGTATTCCTTCAAGAAAATCTGACAATTGTTAGCCCGAATGTTTAACACCCTTGACTGGTAATCTGCATTTTATTTGACCTGCATAAAAGCAGCACTCTGGATTGATGATTTGTTGAATTTTCTGTACACATACCAAAAAAAAAAATTGTCTTTTCCCTATTTCGATTTGTGGGAAGTTCAGTGAATCCAGTGTGAAATCCCCCCAAAAAAATATTAGGGCTAAACACACTGAATAATAATAAAAATAGGTAAAGATTACTGGAAGTACTCTCTGTTGTAAGAATTTGGGATATTTTAACTATTTAAAAATGCATTCTGATTGGATCACTTCCTATAGGTCATGTGATATTCCAGAAAGCTTCATATCCCATCAAAGCAGTGCCTTATGCATGACAGAATAGGATGTGTATTACCACTCTAGACCACACCTCCCTCATTACTATACCACTTTTTTTTCCACCCACTTTTCTACTTCTTCATTCAAGGTCACCATACTTTGTCCAATCCGATTGTACAATCTCCTTTAGATCTACCACCAGCTATATAGTAAAAGAGCCTGTCTGATTTGATACATATTGAATGGATTGTTTAGGTGGGCTCTCCTATTCCATATTTCTTTGTCAATCTACAGAAAATTGTACAATTGTTTGTTGCACCCTTTTTTTTTGCTATCTTTTTTTGCTATCTTTCAATAAAAATATATATATTATATATATTTTTCCCGACATCGCGGGCGCCCTGGGAGGGTAAGTGTACTTATTAAAAGTCAGCAGCTACTTTTTTTTTAGCTGCTGACTTTTAAAAAATAAATGTTGTAGCTGAAACACCGCTTTAAGTATCAGGCATTTTAATAAGACCGAAGAGAGGGAGAGAGAGAAGGGAGAAAGTAAAGGGGAAAGGTAGAAGAAGGATGAGAGAAGAGGGGAGGGATAGAGAACAAACAACATTAGTAACTGCACTTGTGTAGTTAGCAGGATAGATCCAGGTTACATTTCAAGGTTCAAGAATGGGATACTATATTAAAGCGGTTCTGCACTGTCTATTTTTTTTTTTTTTTGTGAGCGATGCTATGGATTGCAACATGTTTTTTTATGTACTCACGTGTTCCTGTTCTCAGAGTCATTGCTGCCGGTTTTCGTCCTGTAAAAAAAATTAGCAACATCCTTCCTGCTGGGGGCCATCTTGCCTGTGGGCATGTGAAACCCCACAGGCACTTCAGATGGCCCAGCATGCACCGCCGTTACTGCGCCGATCTCGCGCGTGCGCAGTAACGGCGAAGTGCAGCTCACGTTCTCCGAAATCTCGCGAGATGTCGGCACATCTGCCAACATCTTGCGAGATTTCGGAAGATGTGGCCGACATCTCGCAAGATTTCGGAAGATGTGGCCGACATCTCGCGAGATTTCGGAAGATGTTCGCACTGACTCCTGGGATCAATGACACCAGATCCCAGGAGACAGTGCGGCCTGACGACGATCGACGCAGAGACCCCGCCCACCGCCGCAGAGACAGAGGACAGGAAGTCAGCGATTATCAAGGTAAGTGAAAAAAAAAAAAAAAAAAAACACATTTCATTTAGTACTCTTTGCCTGATTTGGAAGGCAAAGAGATTTACTAAATTAAATGTGTGCAGAACCGCTTTAAGATACAGGGTAGTAGTTTGGAACTTGAACCAGCAGGCTTGCATTGTGGTGTGCTTCTCAAGAGTTTGTCTGGAAATTTGTGTTAATTTCTCCATAAGACAAATGTAATCAAACTTACAGAGCCATTGAGAAACTGGGTCCAAACAATGTATATATCTGTAAAGTGAGATTTATTTACAGTGAAACAAAAAACAATCACACACCAGCAACCAGTAAACATGAACAAACCCAAGTGATAAAATACCTAAATAACCTAACAGAGAACTAACAACTAACTATATACAAAATGTATACAAAATGAGGGACACGGGTAACAGGGAATACCAGAGATGCATGGAAGGGGGGAATCAAGACTGGGTAGAGGAACAAGGAGTAGGAGTAAGTAGCAGGGTACAGTGAAAGGCTAGCTCAGAAGCAGTATAAGACTGGGTAGACTCGTTACAGGCATAAGGATCTGGCAGAAAGGATGGCATTTAAAACACTGATGCGCTGTGTGCTTGTGGAAGAAGCATTGTATGTCCTGCTAGCAGCTGAGACCCTTTGGAACTGGTTACTGGGGCCTGCTGGCCTTTAGGAGACACCTGTTGGTAGACACAGAAACTGGAGGGAGGATAGCGTTAAAGGAGAGGCGGACGTGGTGAGAGCTCTGTAAGTCAGGGTTTCCCAAGGTATTGTGTATAGGTAAGCTTGACAAAGATCAGATTCAGAGTTCTTAGCATATTTCCAGACAGCTATTCTAGTTAAAATAATGGCAATTCCATGCATTGGTTACAGAGACATCAGGCTCTGTCTTATATATGATCTATCCCAATGCCTCTAGATATCCTTACTATATCAACTGACTTGGAATATCTGCTTATTCAGAAGGAAACACCTGCATATACAGTCTCTCTACTGTACTCTATACTTATGACGTTGGCACATCCAGACCTTCCTCTGTATATGCGGAACTGGGGAAAAGGCCTTCATCTCTCCTTCGGATTGGCAAAAATGCTCTACCCTTACCCACAAAATATCACTTGCCACAAAAACCCAAGGAAAAGGATACAAACTGGTATCTAGATGGCACAGATGTCCCTCTGTCTTACATCACTTCAATCACAATGTACCAGGTACATTCTGGCGATGCCATACCTCTAAAGGAAACATGCCTCATATCTGGTGGGAATGCCCACCGTTGCGCATGTTTTGGGAACAAATTTTCGATCTATACCACAAACTCACTGATATCTTTATTCAACCATCGCCCAGAGTGGCTCTCCTGTCCATGATATCTTGATCTCTTCAGTTAGTGAAAAAAGAAATGCTTAGACACTTTCTCAATGCAGCCAGAACAGTCATTACTCAACACTGGAAATTTACTTCCGTACCCTCGCTAGGGGAATGGGCAACTAGACTCCATCAGAAAACTGGAGTGGTTGCTGACAAAAGAAATGGGAGTAGAAGACATTTTTTTCTCATACCTAGAAGGACCGGGTTAGGTTTAGAGACTCACCTGAGTTCCTGGCATGGGCTAAAGGGAACTCGGCCATTGTTCCTGACGAGCCATGATGGTGCGTCTCAGTAAACTAACATCTTCCAAGTTTGGTTTCTATCTCCCTCCCTATTAGCGATCCCCTCCCTTTTTTTCCCCTCTTTCTTCCTATTTCTCTTTTTATCTTCTTTTTGCTTTTTTTCCACGTTTAGTGATTATAATATAAACAATAGGCATAAAGATGTGATCAGTGGCGGCCCATGCACTGTGGCTCCTTTCAGGACGCCGGATGCATGGATTCCTATGGTGGAGGTGGGAGGGGGTGGTACATTTTGAAGCACCTGATTAGAGCTAGAGGCTCTAACAGGCTTCAAAATAGAGTGGGCTCTGGGCGCCCGAATCCCACCCAATTGTGTGACAATAGCAAATACATTTTTGCTATTTTCACACTAACCTTCCTCCCTGCCAATCATGAGGCAGGGCGTCAGACCTGTTTCTTGATTAGCCAAAGCGCCAGGCCACCCTATTGGATGCCTGGCACTTAGAAAGAGGAGCGGAGGAGACACATGCTGAAGCGGAGGTCGCCGCTGCTCTGGTGCACTGTCTTGAAGAGGAGCTGCTGCCTGGCGCTGCGGTAAGTGTCAGAGGTCTGTCAGAGCCATGCGAAGGGAGAGGGGCGGGGGTTGGAAGGGCTGCCAGAGCCGTTAGAGCCACGAGCAGAGGGGTCGGTGGGCACAGTGGCTGCATAAACTGGGCACAAGTGGCTGCATATACTGGACACAAGTGGCTGCATATACTGGGCACAAGTGGCTGCATTTGAAGTGGCTGCATATACTGGGCATAAGTGGCCAAGACGACCAGTTAGAGAGGAACTTTTCCATTCCTAAATTTTTCTAGCAACTAGTCTCTCCATCTCACATTGACGGTTGAGGTTTGCAATTGTGTTGGAGAGGTTTGGAGGTTCTATCGATTTCCAAAGCTTGGTAATGTTTAGTTTCGCTGCTAGTAGTAGGTACCATGAAAAAAGAAAATACCTACTGAAAAACAGCGTGTATCAATTATCCAATTGGTCGAAGAATGTTTGCCATCTAACCTCTAAAGTACATTTGCAAAAAAAGAAAGGTAGTCACTAGAGATCAGTGACCAAAAAGTGAGGCTCCCAGACGGACAAATCATTAAAGTCAAATAGTAAATACTTTTAATAAAGTTATACAAAAATGTGCGGTATAATAAAAATTGATAGAAAACACGCTTATTGGCAGGATCTACATATCATTAGCCTGGGTTGGTAACACTGCAATGTAGTTGGCTGAATATATGGATACAGTCAACATGGACACAGACAGTGAAGGAAAAGAGACATATAAAACATGTATTTTAACATAAAACAAAAAGACGCGTCCGGACGCCGGTAAAGTCAGTGGCAGTTCAGATTGGCGTGAAAATGCACGCCAATACATCCATATTGGATCAATGCAATGGAACTGTCACTGAATTCCCCAGGGGCTCAAGCCTAAATGTGAAGATCGAATAGGGGCACTAATTGTGGAACTGTGTCCCACAACACATCGCGTTCCCCATTCACAAAGCAGGTACATAAAAACATTTTTTTTGTCAATATTAGAAGAGTTATCATTCCATAATCAATGGTATTGTATATCACCTATTTCCTGCATCTTAGGTTGGTAGGAAGGGCTGTAAGCTGAATTCTGTATTTAAGCCCCTAGCGGTGAGGGTCCCTAGATTGAAAATCCATCTTTTTTCTTTTTGTTTTAATAACTGGTCAAAATCTCCTCTCCTAGGGGAGAGGTTTAGTGCATAAATGCCCTTTACTTGCATCCCCGTCATCTTGCCTTGATTTTTTTTGGGTTTTTCTCTTGGATTTCCCTTATATGTTCACTTATGCCGATCCTAAATTGTCGTTTGGTCTTCGCTATGTACATTTTATTGCATGGACATACTATCATATATATGACTTGCATTGTTGCACAATTAATGAGACTATCAATATCAAAGTTTGTTTTGTTTAGTGAGTCACTAAATGTTGCAGTCCTATGCACAAAGACCTGACAGTGTCAGAACATCCCCTTACTTCTTCCAAATTGTGACAGCCATGAGCTGTCTATGCTTTTAGTGTATTCTGATTTAATCAGGTGGTCTCCCAAGTTTCTGGCTCTGCGGGCCACCATTGTAGGTCCTGGCCCGACTAAATTTGCTATTCCTGGGGTGTTCGTAAAAATATTCCAATGCTTTTGTAGAATAGATCTAACAGTTTCCCATTGCATTCCATATTGAGTGATGATCCGTACTGGACCTGGAGCAGTGTTCTCTTGAGGGCTATAGCTCTTATTTTTCTTTAGAAGGGAGGTACGATCTCTACTTGCTGCCTTACATTTGGCTCTTCAAATTTGCTTATGGGAGTAGCCCCTCTCACGGAACCGTTTGTATAGTTCCTTGCTCTCTTGCTTGTATTCCTCCGCATCAGAGCAATTACGTCTGATGTGGAGGAACTGACCCACTGGGATGCTGTTTTTTTTTATGCCTCTGGACTGTTCCATGTTTTCTACACCATTACGGAAGTAATTGAAGTAAGCTGTCTCTGCTAGACTGTTTCAAGTCAATCAAGTTTATTTAAACTATCGGATTCATATGATGTTAGCACACAGCTCCTCTTTGCACTAGATGGAACTTTTTTGCTATACAACAACCTAGTGCACCGTAATACATGGCAAATACCGTTATGTTGTTATCTTCTTATCCTTAGCTCATGCGCTACAATTAGTGCCCCTATTCGATCTTCACATTTAGGCTCGAGCCCCGGGGAATTCAGTGACAGTTCCATTGCATTGATCCAATATGGATGTATTGGCGTGCATTTTCACGCCAATCTGAACTGCCACTGACTTTACCGGCGTCTGGACGCGTCTTTTTGTTTTATGTTGTAATACATGTTTTATATGTCTCTTTCCCTTCACTGTCTGTGTCCATGTTGACTGTATCCATATATTCAGCCAACTACATTGCAGTATTACCAACGCAGGCTAATGATATGTAGATCCCGCCAATAAGCGTGTTTCCTATCAATTTTTATTATACCGCACATTTTTGTATAACTTTATTAAAAGTATTTTTACTTTTTTACTTTAATGATTTGTCCGTCTGGGAGCCTCAGTTTTTGGTCACTGATCTCTAGTGACTACCTTTCTTTTTTTGCTAGTAGTAGGTGCAGCAGGGGTGGAAGTATAGGGATCGCAGAAGTCGCCATTGTGCCATTGCGACTGGGCCCCATGCTGCAAGGGAGAGGTGTCTAACACAGTGTGTGCTGTGCTCTCTGCCTCCCCCTACAGTGCAGTACCCGGCATGGAGAGTAAAGGTACAGTGCTGCAGCTGGCGATTTTTAAAAAGGCGATTTATATATGTTTGTATGCATGTATGTGTGTTTATATGTGTGTGTCTGCATGTTTGGGTGTATGTGTGTTGTATACATAGGCGCAGCCTTTTGCATTAGGGTGTGCACCCCAAAGTTTACATACACACACACAAACAAATAAATGTAAACAAACATTTTAAAATGTATTGAAACATGGACAATGTCAGTTGAGCAGTAGACGGTATCAGTAGGGCAGTGGGCGGGGTCAGTCGTTTTTTTTAATTTTTTTTTTACAATGTTTTCAATTATTTTTTATAATTTTTTTAAATTGTGTTTACCATTTTTAGGAGCCCTGTTGGATTCCATAGTCCCTTTCTCTGCAGCCTCAGCTGCACAGTTTACTATGTTTCAGTTATGAATGGGCATCAGTACCGATCACTTGCTGTATTTATTCAGAAAATAAAGGGGCTGGTAAATTACATATTTACCAGCCCCTTCCCCCACTCTCCACCCTGACACATCCCTCGCAGCAGCCAGTAAGAGTGGAGAGGAGCGAAGCCGGCAGCGATGCAGAGGGTGGTGGGACACGGGGGCCCAGGCAGCAGGGGGAATCAGCGCTGCATACAGCGATTAGGGTGTGCCCAGGCACACCCCCTGCGCACGCCTATGGTTGTATATGTTTATGTGTGTGTGCATGCTTGTGTGTGCATGTGTTTGTTCACCACGACACTACCTGCCTGGAGTTTGCATGTTCTCCCTGTGCCCCCTGCGTGGGTTTCCTCCGGGTTCTCAGGTTTCCTTAGATTGTAAGCTCCAAAGACATGCTGGTAGGTTAATTGGCTTCTGTCTAAATTGGCCCTAGTATATGAATGTCCCAGTGGCATAGGGACCTTAGATTGTAAGCTCCTGGGGGGGGGGGGGGTGGTGTCAGGCGGCGCCCCTGTCCTCCCCTGTAAAACAGTGACAACGAGCTGGCACTTGTTGTGCAGCGGCGATGTGACAGTCATCGCAGGGAGATCCCAGCTCAGGTGGACCACCATCGACATAAATATAGGGATGTCGGCTGTACTTTACATGCATGGAGTACAACCCCCCCCCCCCCACCACAGAAATGCATGTTCCCCCCTCCCTCCCCCTCCTTTCCTGTGTTCCGTCCATGTCTGTACAGCCCGTGTGCTGCGTTTGAAAGGAATTGGGGGCCAGCTACAGAAGCTGCAGAGTCCGACTCCAGTGGAGCATCCTGGGAACATCCAAGTGAGTTAGTTAGCAGTACTGTCACTTTGTCCAGATTCTGCCCCTCTCTCCCCCACTTTCACTCCCCCTCTTTCCTCTGTTGTCCTCCAGCAGAATCTTTAATTAACTAATGGGAATAAATTCCAAAACGTTTTCTTATAACCAGCCCATGCTAATTTGGTCTCATGTTCCTTTAGCCAGGGTTTTCACTAGTGTGATCTAACATTGCATGTGATTTGCCCCGCATTGCAATCACATGCAATGTCTGTGCGATGCAAATTCAGCAATACAAACTGTATGGCTGAAATCGCATTTGCACCAATCAGTGCAGGACCCTTTTTTTAGTCCGCACTGGGGTATTTTATGGAGTGTGGGGGGGTAATTATGGAGTATAGGGCTATTTGTGCTGTGTGGGAGGTAATGCTGGGGGTTAATAATGCGTTTGCTGACACCAGTGCTGGGGGTTAATATTGCGTTTGCTGACAACAGTGCTGGGGGTTAATAATGCGTTTGCTGACACCAGTGCTGGGGGTTAATAATGTGTTTGCTGACAACTGTGCTTGGGGTTAATAATGCGTTTGCTGACACCAGTGCTTGGGGTTAATAATGCGTTTGCTGACACCAGTGCTGGGGGTTAATAATGCGTTTGCTGACACCAGTGCTGGGGGTTAATAATGCGTTTGCTGACACCAGTGCTGGGGGTTAATAATGCGTTTGCTGACAACTGTGCTTGGGGTTAATAATGCGTTTGCTGACACCAGTGCTGGGGGTTAATAGTGCGTTTGCTGACACCAGTGCTGGGGGTTAATAGTGCGATTGCTGACACCAGTGCTGGGGGTTAATAGTGCGCTTGCTGACACCAGTGCTGGGGGTTAATAATGCGCTTGCTGACACCAGTGCTGGGGGTTAATAATGCGCTTGCTGACACCAGTGCTGGGGGTTAACAATGCGCTTGCTGACACCAGTGCTGGGGGTTAATAATGCGCTTGCTGACACCAGTGCTGGGGGTTAATAATGCGCTTGCTGACACCAGTGCTGGGGGTTAATAATGCATTTGACAACTGTGCTGGGGGTTAATAATGCATTTGACAACTGTGCTGGGGGTTAATAATGTGTTTGCTGACATCAGTGCTGGGTATAGTATATTATTGCTGGTATAGTTTATTGTTTTTTTTGAACTTTTGAAAAAGTTTGCATGCGGCCCCCCATGGGATATGAAAACTTGTCGTGTGGCCCTCTGGCAATTTGAGTTTGAGACCCCTGCTATATAAATACCTTAAATAATAACAATATGTATATGTTTATATGTGTGTGTGTGTGCATTTAGGTGTGTTCATGTGTGTATGTTTATATATGTGTGTGTGTGTGCACTCGTGTGTGATCTCAAAAGGACCTAATTCAAAATGAGATAGAAAGGATAGGTGCCCTGAATAGAACCAGTCTGATCTCGTACTCTAATAATAAAAAGGATGCTAAATATGAATTTAAAGTGGTTCTGGATTTTAATATTCAACACAAGCAATTTGAGAGGATAGTAAATAAACATTGGGAGGTACCGAGGAAGGACAAAATTCTGGGAACTGTCCTTCCTCCATGCATCCAATTTATTTACAAAAGAGCCCCCACACTTAGGAATGTCATTGCCCCAGGTGTCACTGACCCACCCATATTTAAGGAAAATAGAATTTCCTCTTTCCTTTTCGAGGGTTTATGCTTGTGGACATTGTCCAGCATGCAAACAGTGCAAATTCAACATAAAAATACTCAAGGAGTTTACCTCTTTTTCCAATAATAGGTCTAATAAAATTAAAAATTTCTCATTACATGTTGCACCCGTGGAGTAGTCTATATGTTGGAGTGCAGTTGTGGACTCCAATCTATAGGCCAAACCTGCAGCCCCCTGAGTGTTTGTATCTGGGAGCACATTAATAATATTAAAAAAGGCCTCAGGTCCCATAGCGTGTCTATACATTTTAGACAATGCCATAATAGGGACCCTAGATGCCTAAAATGTTGGGGTATTGAAAGGGTGGGCAGACATTGGAGGGGTGGTAATTATATCCGCCACATCAGCCAAAGCAAATCATTCTGGATTGTGGAGGCTAACGTTTTAATACCCGAAGGGTTAAATGTTGACTGTTTTATTTCTGACAAATAATTTCCTTTTTCTTTTCAGTTCTTTTTTAATTAATGAAATTAGACAATTTTTATAAATTGTTAATTTTTGTGATGCTTTGGAGGATGAGATTTTATGTAATAAAATACATATATGTGTTTTGGTTAGATCTGTTGATCATCCACTAGGGGGCAGTGGTCTAAATGGGAACACAATTTTAAAATATTTATTTTCTTTATAGGATTATTTTGGAAAAAAAAATCAAAATTTTAGTAATATCTTTGCATTTATGATATCAATAGGGCTTGTCTAGATGCTTGGGGCACAGACCGGCAGTTTTAAAAAAAAATCAATTTACGTGCCTCGTATATTGCTGCTCATTTGTGTATGCCGTTGGTATGACAACGGAACACTAAAAGGAAGCTGATGGGTGATGCCATGCCCCCGCCCTGCCACGCCCTGCTGAGGAAGTTCTGTGGAACCTTATGCATACGGAGGGAGGAGCCACACACGGATGACGTCACCCACTGCCATCCTTTGAAGCTAACAGCACACAGTTGTGCTACAAGCCTGTATCGTTTTAATCAATGTGAGTAGTCCGCTATTGGACACAAATACATTTTAATTTTTGCACAGTGTGCACTTAGATCTCCTTTTTTTTCCATATACACATGGTTTGATGCCCCTATTGAGAATGTCGTTCTGGAGGAGAAGTTCTAATTGATTAGTTTCTGCTACCTACCTTTAGTGTGGGACTTGCTTGCATGACTACATGTAAGGCCAGCAGTCTATGCCTAGAGGTGAGCGTAGAACTTAGATCGAAGTTGGAAGGTCTGTCACCATTATTGAAATTGCTGATCTTCACCGGTGGAGTCATCTTTCTAGGACTTGTAGTCCACCAGCATCTTGGACTGTATTTTCCATTCATAACTGAAACATAGTAAACTATTTACTATGCTTCAGTTTGCAAATAAAAGGGCAGCTCTATAGAGAGCTATTCCTGTCCATTCATTCTGTGCAGCTGAGGCTGTGTTCTCAATCTCCTTTCTTGGTCTCAAAGGTGAAAAATCTGAGGTCTTCTTAGACCACTGATATCTCACCAAAGCCCCCCAACTCTTAAAAAAGTTTAAAAAGTATAAAAAAAAATTATATTGTAAGAAAATAAATAAATAACTGGTAGAAAAATTAAATAAAAATAAAAAAAAACAGACGCCAGTGGCAGAGCTACCAGGGTCACAAACGTCGCACTTGCGACCGGGCCACGTGTCTCGATGAAGCAAACCAGCGAAAGGCTTGACGCACAAGGGCTCACTCATCTGATATGGTGTAACAATTCACTTTCATAGTATGTTGTCCACGTTGTCTATATTTTACATATATATAAATATATGTTTTTTAAGCTCCATGTTTTTTCTTTTTGCAAATCCTTTTTATTGTATTGTGTAAATAAAGTTTATATTTGTATACAATTTATGTGATTTATATTGCCTCTAAAGTCCGAACCTTTAAGGTTTTTCCTTTTCCTTTGTTACTGTGCGGAATAAGTAAAGGAGTTTGGGCAAGATGATCATCTTAAGGGAGGCAATCTTTCCTATAATGAAAAGGCCATTTATGCACATTTGATTTAGCAATTGGGGGAGTTGCTTCTGGAAGGTACAATAGTTAAAATATAGGGGGGGGGGCGTAGTGATGAAGCAAGTTTTATTCCCAGATATGGGATAGATTGGTTGGACCAGGTAAAAAGAAGATTCTCTTTTAGAAGAGATTGTTGTCTACATGTTTGATTTTGTGGAGGATCAAAGATTTGGATGAGATAAGTTTGTAGAAGGAGGCCAGACTAAATTGGTTGAGAATGTCTACTATTGCTTGGGTTGGTAATTAGGAATATAACGTGATCAGTAAAGAGACTTATTTTATGGTCTGAGTCATTACATTGAATGTCTGAGATACATTCATCTCCTCTAATCTTTACTACCAGTGGTTCCATTAAGAGTGCAAAAATAAGAGGGGACAAAGGGGACCCCAGATGGGTGCCATTGGAGATCCCAAAAGGCCTAGATAGAGTTCCATCTGTCAGTACTCTGGCTGACGGGTTGGAGTATAAAGAAAGTAATGCTAATTGAAACCAGACAGTTTTGCTGAATTTGGTGAGTACTGCCTTTAGAAATCCCCAATGCACTCTATCAAATGCCTTCTCTGCATCTAGCAACAGAAGCAGAGAAGGCGTTCGTGCTTGAGTAACCTGGTGAACCAAGTTAATGAACCTTCTTTTTGCATCTGGAGCCTGTCAGATATAAAGCCAACTTGGTCTGGATGCACCAAGGAGGGTAAACATTTCAACAACCTAGAGGCAATGACTTTAGCAAATATTTTCACATCTGTGTTAAGGAGTGATGTCGGTCTATAGTTAGACCTTGAGGTAGGTTCTTTCTCCAGTTTGGGGATAGTGGTAATGTTTGAGTGTGACATATCTATCGTCAGAGAACCAGAGATGGCAGCAGAATTGAAGAGATAAGTTAGGTGGGGTGAGACAAAGTCAGCCAATTGTTTATAAAATTTGTTAGTGTAGCCATCTTCAGCAGGGGATTTGTTTAGAGGAAGGGGTTTGATAGCTTGAATGATTTCCTTGTCTGTGAAGGGTTGAGAAAGTAGGTCTAGGTGAACAGGAATAAGAGAAGGGAGATCAAGTGATGTTAAGAAAGTTTGGATAGTTTAATCTGTTGGTTGGGGTGTGGTTGGGTCATTGGACAGGTTGTAAAGTGAGGAGTAATAATGGCTAAATGCGTCCGCTATATCCTGAGGGTTGGTCAGGAGCTGCTTGGAGGTGGGGTGATAGAGGGATGCTATTTTAAATTTAGTGCATTGTGCTTTAACCTGTCTAGCCAGTAGGGCCCCTGCTTTATTACCCAAGGTGTAGTAGTTGGCTTTAGCCAGTTTGAGGTTATTCTCATATTAGTAGTAGAATAGGCGAGAGCGGAGTGTTTTCCTCCATTCAAGGAGTTCAATAGCTAACTTATGTGAGGGAGCTTGTTTGTTTTGGTTCTCTAGTTAGGCAATTTGAGACCTCTGGTTTTTAGCTCTGCTATGTAGCCTAATGAGGATCTAATGCATGTAGGCTTTATTCGTGTTTCACAGTACAAACCAATCAGTTTCAGGATAGTTATTAAGTTTAAAAAAAGGAGTGTTGTTCAGCAATACATTTTTGGAGGTTTCCGGGATCTGCCAAGAGGAAAGCATTGAGTCTCCATAGACAGGGTCTCCATAGACAGACCTGAGCGTTGGTCTCCTATAGTTATGGAGACAGGTGCATGGTTGGACCAGGAAATGGTACCTAATATTGACTCCTTTACCCCCTGAAGTGTGAATTTATCAACAATGAAGAGGTCAATACTGGAGTATGATAATTGGGATAAGAAAAATAGGAGAAATCTCTCTCTGATCCATGTTGGCATCTCCACACATCAAAAAGTTCAGGTGTCTGGAGAAAAGGATTCAGTGTAGCAAGGCGGTGACGGGTCGATGGGGTGGGGTCCAATTCAGGGTTGCCAATAATATTGAAGTCGCCACCCATGATGACTTTTCCTTTCTGGATTTGCTGTACTTTCTTGTGTAGTTATTTGAAGAAACATAGTTGTTGCTTATTTGGGCCATAGATGTTGACCAAGGTGTAGTTGGGGGGATTGGGGCATTGGGGGTCTGTGATCGACTAATGTAGTTTGAATTGAAGAGAGTCCCAGATAGCCGTGAGCACTCTGTTCTTTTTCTTTGAGCCTGAGGCTAAGAAGATCTTGTCATAGTTTTTCAGTGTAAATGTAGGGGTTTTTGAGGATGCACTAGCACTCTCACTAGCAGGATGACAGCCTTTTGGTTGTTGGCTTCTGTTAGCTTCTGTAAGTAGTGCCAATCTTTTCTGGGGGAATTTAATCCCCTCACATTAACGTCAACAATTTTGAAAGTCATAGCGAAGTATAGGCTGTAGGATGGGTGGGCCTTTGAAGGGGCCAGCAGTCCGAAATCAGAGAGACGAGTTAGGGTGGTCTGTCCCTGTGTGAAGTAGGCACAGGTATGCTACCGGAAGGCTAGTAAGGAGAAGGGTAAGGTTCAACTTGATTGGAGAGCTGGTGCAGGGGATAGGTAGAGTTTGGTTAAAAAAGTGAGAGCTGGAAGAAAACATGGGCTTAATAAGCAGTAACTACTGCAAACAAGTTTGCTTCCTTCTTAGGAAACCGGTCACAGACAGAGAAACTAGGAGCCTTCACTTCAGAAACCCGGGTAGTTACGTATGGAGTCCCTCAAGGATCACCATTGTCACCAGTACTGTTCAACATTTACATCCGGCCACTCTTCAAAATTATTAACAAATCGGATCTATGCTACCACGCATACGTGGACGACACTCAACTGTATTTTCGGATCACCGGACAAAAAGACCAGTACCATGAACTAGGAAAGTATCTCACATTGATAGATGACTGGATGACCACTAGCTCCCTCAAACTAAATGGATCGGAAAAAGACAAGGACCCCTTGGACACCACCAACCATCCTTGGACAGACCATCCTTCCAAGCAACAAAGCCAAAAGCCTCGGAGTAATCTTTGATTCAGAGATGACCATGGAGGCGCAAATAGGATCCGTAATCAGCAGATCCCACCATCTCCTCCGCCTGCTACGCGGACTCATCCCCTTCATTCCGGAAAAGGAAAAAGCGGTAGTAGAAGGAACGATCATCAATTCGCGTCTCGACTACGCAAACTCCCTCTACATAGGATTACCGGATTACCAGATTGCGCGTCTTCAAATTGTCCAAAACACAGCAGCGAGATTAGTCACCTGAAAGAAACCTTAGGAATCCATCTCCCCATCCCTAAGGATCCTCCATTGGCTCAAGGTAAAAGACAGGATCACATTCAAGACCCTCTGCCTCACCCACAAATGTACACAAGGAAATGCGCCTCAATACCTTTGTGAGAAAATAGAAAAATACATACCAAATCGCAGCCTTCGATCAACAAACCAAAACCGCCTTCTCATCCCCAAAGCCTGCTACAAATCGAAGGGAGAACAAAGATTCGCAGTACAGGGACCTCGACTATGGAACGGTCTACCAAACAACATCAGCTTGGAAGAAAACCATCAGGCCTTCAGGAAAAAACTCAAGACCCACCTTTTCTAAACATGGCATCACAACAAGAGCAGACAAGCGCCTTGAGGCGATTCAGTTTGCATTTGCAGCGCTATACAAATCATTCATTCATTCACAAGTAATGAAGGGGGATATGGTCCACTGCTCATCAGGCAGATCAGGGCCCACACATTAAGGCAGGTGGTAATACATGAGCGGAGCTGCAGATACCCAGCTAACAGGCAAGATAAGTGCAAGAAGTCTATATTGTCTCTGAAGGTCTGCCTGTAATAGAGATTTCAACTCTTCCCTCTTCTGGGTCAAGCTCTCCAAGTGGGATGTACTGTATAAAGTGACAATTTATGAGATATTTCTAGATCCGCAACGTGTTGTATCAGTGTCAGAAGTTGTTGGTTATGTTCTTGTTTCTTTCTGGAGCCCCAGACAACCAAAGGGGAGATCAGAAAGGGAATTATACTGAAAATATTGAAATAAAGCAGATGTCAATTGAGCCCGGTCAATCAGGTCAGAAAGAAGAAAATCATTTAACTTCCAGTTATTGACATGGTTTGGAAAAGTAGGAATAGATATGCTAACGGTCACAAGAGCATGATCTGAGTAGTTATCCCAATGGAGGCAGAGCGCAGAACAGGAAGATGAAAATGATCAACAAAAATAGTATCAATCCTAGTGTAGGAATTATGTCGTATAAAATAGTAAAAG
This sequence comes from Lithobates sylvaticus, assembly GCA_028564925.1. Lineage (NCBI taxonomy): Eukaryota > Metazoa > Chordata > Amphibia > Anura > Ranidae > Lithobates > Lithobates sylvaticus. Next base: position 237,176,062 of record CM053026.1, read on the forward strand.
TAGTCACATATCGTAGGGTTAAGAGTCCTTCAGGCATCAATTAATTGAGCCTCATGCAGCCATTTATGTATGAAATTTAGCTGTTTAAAGGGAATCATGGAGTGGCCTTGTGATGTATTGAAAGAAGGGTCAAGGGCCATATTATTATCTCCAGTGAGAATAATTAGGCCTGAAGCAAAATCCTTGAGTTTAGAAATAACTTGTGATAGGAAAGAGGGTTGACCCTGATCGGGACAATAAACTGTAGCAAGCGTGCATGGGGTGTTACCTGGAAAGATTTTAGGGAACAAGAATCTCCTGTGGTCATCTGTATTTATGTTCTCCAGGATAAAGGAGATGTCCTGGTGAAAGACAATAATAATAACCACCTCCTTAGCTTTATTTATATCAGAATGGCTATAGTACCATCATGGGTCGAAGGGGGAGATAAACTTCGTAGAGGTGGCATGAGGCAAATGAGTCTCTTGAAGGGAAGCTATGGAACATGATAATCATTTTAGTTCCCTAAATACATGGAGGTCTCGGACATTATAAGATATCAAGTTTAAGGTAGCTATGGTGATCCCAAGGACATCTTATGTAGATTCACAATGTCGTCTGAGCAGAGAGGTAGGGGAACGAGAGAGAAGGGGGGGAGAAAGGGGGGATAAGTTGGTGAAGAGACATAAAGAAGCAAAACCATGCTACAATGTGGTATATGTAATCCAAACATAACAATGCCATGTGCCTAGGGGAGATTCTTGCACTGCATAAAACATCTCTCCAATGGTTATGGAGGGTAAGAAAAAAAGGACTCTAGTTGCAGGGCTATCCACAGAGGGAAGATATTTAGCAAAAAATAATCATCTAACATAGTGGGCAGACCCCCGCCAAGAGATCAGCAAAAAAAAAAAAATATACACAATACAAACATAATGGAATAAATCTACCCTAAACTTGTAGAAAAAGACTACAGCTAGATAAACAGTATAGTGAGAGTTTGAGCCTTCTCACTCGTGGGAGACTAATGGCTATGTAACTCTGACTTCACATTGGTAAAAAGTGCATTATAGCAATGTGAGAAATAGTAGCGAGTCCAGTAAAAGCAGAAACCCAAGTTCCAACATAGAGAACAGAGGAAAATGGAGCAGTTCCCATGGGGGAAAGCCATGAAAGGGAAACAACAGCTCAAACATCAGGTGGATCTCACCCATTTTTTTGAGAGGATCCCAGAGTGCTAGTGCCATTCTTCTTTCATGCGACGTTTGCCAGGAAGACTCCATTGTGATGGAGAAGACCAGTATGGACTCCTGCCAACCCGGTAAGGCTAGTAGTTCGTGGTGCAGGTCTGCATAGAAAGCAACAAGATCATCTAGGAATTGTAGTGTTTCAGAGAGGCAATCTTTAGTTGCTGTTAGGCAGAAAGGGAAGCCCCAGCGGTATACAATGTTATGTCAGCAGTGCTGTTCCGGGAGAGGTTGAAGTGCTCTGTGGCATTCCAAGGTGTCTTGTAACAGTAGATAGGTGAGAGAGGATAGAGACAGGGGATTATAACAGTACTTAATAAGAAGAAGGACACTCGTGATTTTTTGTAAAAAATACACATACATTTATTATTATGAAAAAACTGCACACAAATGATGACATACAATTAAAATATGTTAATCAGTCAGTGTGAGGCCCATTGGAAAAGGGGAAGCAAGAGGGCCTCAACAGTGGCTGAAACAACATAACCAATCTATAGTTCTTTGAGATTGAATTAAAGATCTATACAATTGTATAGGTCAGGGGTACAGTTGTGTTATCAGAAATGGATGACCAACATGTTTCGCCAAACATTGGCTTCTGCAGGGTCACTGAGACAGTCTGTACCCGAATAGGTAGATCTGATAAATACAAGAAGAAACAATGTTTAGAAATAAGTGATAGAATATACTGTCATAGTTAGAACAGTGTTTACATTGCATGTCATTGTGAGCTAGACACCCCCCGAAAACGCCAGCAAATTCCCCTTGAAGAGCAAATTCCAAGAGCGGTACATACCACTGGGCCACAGCTAGTTCCAAATCTAAACCACAAAGGTAGTCAAATGTTCAAACGCGAGGGACTGCCGGGGGCATATATAAAACCTGGTAAAAAACGGTAGGTGAAGTCATCATAAATATTAAACTGGCTTCAAATTTATTTGAATACCGTACATGGCTATCCTAGCCCAAAAATAAAAAACTTACCAAAAAGGAATAAATCAAGAACATAGGGGGCGCCAGAATGAGGAGTAAAGACAGCTGTAGGGTCTGGATGGAAAGCTATAGATAAACTGTAGCAAGGGAAAAACAAGGGAGGCATTTAGAGAATGTTTCAAAGGGCCATACAAAAAGTGGCAAATGCCAGGTATAATGGCTGCTGACTTACCAGGAGATAGCAAAAACGTTATTAGCCAGGGCAGAAAAGCCGTGGAACGTTTGAGGTTGGTGTCCAAGTTTGGAAAGGCCAGTCCATAGACAGATGTAGAACGGCGGCTGTATAAGGGACATTTACAAGGTAAGAGCCAGAAAAGTAGATACTAAGAAAATGTAATAAGAGAGATAATCGTAAGCTGACCTTAAACAGCAATACTCCGGATATACTGGCGCCCCTGAGTCCATCACCACAGCGGTGTGGACAAGCAGGCTATATACGCCCCCCACACCTGATCATGATGATTCATGATCAGGCGGCGGGCGAGAGAGCCTCAGGTGCATGCGCAGTAGCGGATGCGCCCAATAGCCTACAATTCCCATAAGGCCCAGCAGTGAGTGCACGCGCAGCACACAGCGCGCGCATCACTCGGGAATCCAGCCATACAAAGCCGCCCAGAGGATGAAATGTGTACTGCAGGCAGGGAGCAATGCAGGACAGGCGAACCTGGCACGCTCCAAACAGTGATAAGATGGATAAGAACCAAATATATCAGAGAAAAAAGGATGGAAAGAAAGGCTTATGGATTACTGGGTGGAAAAAAGTATTTAGGGAGAAGTAGCTAAATTGGGAGGCAGAGCGGGTTGGGTAAAAAAAAAAAAAGATCCCAACCCTGGGGTGCCCAAACAGAACCCACTGCTGTTAAACAGTGACAAGACAAGTTGATGTACCGGGGTAGGTATGGAAATCAGCGGCACAGCTGCACGCACAGCAGGTGAATTGCTCGGATGGTAAAGGGGAAGTCACTGCGGGAAAGGAGGGGGGCAGTGAGAGCCGGGAGCCACGTCATCCCCAATTGTAACGGGGTCCCTAAATGACATGCAAGGAACAATGTCCACTATGACTTAAGAATAAATAGTTTGTTCTTCTGGGTTAGATATGCGTCGGTGACAATTAAAAAGAAAATGAAACCAAGAAGAAAGAGATCTGCATGAATATAATGACAGTTCAATGGCGACATTTAGTCATAGTAATTGGCTAAAAGTTGCAAAACATTAAATATATACATAAACAATTTTTATTAATGTTGAAAAACACAAGAATAAGGAAGAGGAGAAAATAAGGTTACACAGTTACCCGGGTGCTCTAGAAGGCTGACTACAAACCAATGGCTAGAACTCAGGGTGCCGCAATAGGAGAGTCCATATATGGGAAGAGTTTATATAGAGCAAAGAGGAAAAAATGCATATAGTCAAATAAAAAAGGCTGATTATTGTGACAACCATATTTTACATTTATACCTGATATTATAGAGATACTGTTGCAGTCAGCTCTCTACAAAAATTTAAAAAAATCAACATCAGAGGTACAATTACGTCTAATCCTGAGGTACTGACTATATGGGATACTGTTAAGTAGTGATTGAGGATGAGCGCTTTGAGCGTGCAAGATTGTGTTACCTGCAGAAGGTTTTCTAAACAAAGAGGTAGTGACACCACCATGTTTGTCAAGAGTGATTGTCAAATCAAGGAAGTTTACAGACTCTTGGCTGGATTCCATCGTGAATTTTAGATTGAAATCGTTTATGAACAGAGATTCAAAGAATTGTTTTAGGTCCTGTTGTGAACCTGACCAAAATAGAAAAATATCATCAATATATCTATACCAGTGTATGATCTTGGATTTACTGTCATAAGCTGAGATTGGAAAAAAGGTGCCATTCCCACCCCCCCAGGTACAGATTGGCATTTGAGGGCGCACATTTGGTCCCCATAGTCACACCCTGCACCTGGAGAAAGTGGGAAGTTCCAAATATAAAATGATTTTTGGTTAGAATGAATTTCAATAAGTCAAGTACGAAATTAGCATAGTTGTCAAATTGGGGGCCACGTTCAAACAGGAGACCACGTATGACCTCTAAGCCTCTAAAATGTGGAATGCAGTTATATAAGCATTCAACATCTAAGGTTGCCAGCCATGTATTGGGAGGTAAAGTCATATTTTGTAGTAATTTAAGTAGGTGAATCGTATCTTTAACATGAGAAGGCAGAGAAATAACATGGGGTGCTAGGTATTTATCAACAAGAGCACTGGCATTTTCTGTTAAACAATGACAACCTGATACAATGGGACGCCCAGGAGGGCAGGTAGTAGATCTATGGATCTTAGGTAAAGCATAAAAAGTGGGGATTTTTTAAAAAGTTCCAAGTATTGAGATCAATAATAGAGGCTAATAACGTTTTTGCTATCTCCTGGTAAGTCAGCAGCCATTATACCTGGCATTTGCCACTTTTTGTATGGCCCTTTGAAACATTCTCTAAATGCCTCCCTTGTTTTTCCCTTGCTACAGTTTATCTATAGCTTTCCATCCAGACCCTACAGCTGTCTTTACTCCTCATTCTGGCGCCCCCTATGTTCTTGATTTATTCCTTTTTGGTAAGTTTTTTATCTTTGGGCTAGGATAGCCATGTACGGTATTCAAATAAATTTGAAGCCAGTTTAATATTTATGATGACTGCACCTACCGTTTTTTACCAGGTTTTATATATGCCCCCGGCAGTCCCTCGCGTTTGAACATTTGCACTTGACTACCTTTGTGGGTTAGATTTGGAACTAGCTGTGGCCCAGTGGTATGTACCGCTCTTGGAATTTGCTCTTCAAGGGGAATTTGCTGGCGTTTCGGGGGGTGTCTAGCTCACAATGACATGCAATGTAAACACTGTTCTAACTATGGCAGTATATTCTATCACTTATTTCTAAACATTGTTTCTTCTTGTATTTATCTGTACCTATTCGGGTACAGACTGTCTCAGTGACCCTGAAGAAGCCAATGTTTGGCGAAACATGTTGGTCATCCATTTCTGATAACACAACTGTACCCCTGACCTATACAATTGTATAGATCTTTAATTCAATCTCAAAAAACTATAGATTGGTTATGTTGTTTCAACCACTGTTGAGGCCCTCTTGCTTCCCCTTTTCCAATGGGCCTCACACTGACTGATTATTGATATTTTAATTGTATGTCATCATTTGTGTGCAGTTTTTTCATAATAATAAATGTATGTGTATTTTTTAAGTGTCCTTCTTCTTATTAAGTACCGTTATAATCCCCTGTCTCTATCCCCTCTCACCTATCTACCATTTTAACTGGGATGATGTACATTTAAGAGTGAGTATTCCAGGCCTCCCTATCTACCCGTGTCTTGTAACAGATCTGGAAAAATGGAAATGCAAGCGCCATCAAAGTCAATTAGCCTCTGAGCTTTTGCATGATAGTGTTCTTGTCCTCAAAATAGTGCAGGTGACAGATCATATTTTGAGGTAAGTCAGAGGAGACGTGGCATTGATGGAAGGCCCTATGAACCCAGTTAAATCTAAGCAGTTTGATATTGAGTAAGGCCAAGATGACGTTGAGAATTCCACATACTGTATCCGCCAGTGTCCTCGGGGAGACCCCGCACCTAAAGATTAATATGGCGGCTGCGGTTCTTATGATTTTTAAGTTTATAGAGGGTGGCTCAATGAGCTGTTGCTAAGTTGAAAGACCCTATCTTGGAGTTCCCAAATGGCTTCCTCATGCATGTCCTGCATCTTCTCCCCGTCTTCCACGTGAACCAGCAGGTCTGAGAGGTCAGAGCACATAATGGACCGCTCCAAACTCTGGGAAATGCCGGAGAGCTTGCGCTTGGTAGGGAGACCTCTCATCAGGGCTTTCCAATCATGGATTTAGAGTTTTAGGGTCTAGTCAGCATTTTAGGACAGTTTTTGCCGACCCAGAACCAGAGCCCTACAGAACAATGTTATTATAAGGGGGAATTTCAATGATCCAGATATCGACTGGGCAGAAGGCACTGCTCACTCATCTAAGGCTTTCCATTTCCTAAATGTCTGATAGATGCCATCTCTCCCAGACCACATTGTACTCGTCCAACCTATCCTGTATTCTGCCTGTAATTTTTTCCATGAGTTCTACATCTTTGATTCTGGAGCACAGGGCTTCTTGGGATGGGGGTGAGTTTTTCTTCCAATTAAGGGCCATTAGGCACCTGGCTGCTGTGAGAATATGAACAAAAGAGTGTATATTAAATGGCCTATATATATATATATACACTACTCAGCGCTGGGTGCGTGCCTACAATGTCACAAACTGATCCATTGATTCAATAAATATGAATAAATATATAAATATGTTGAGGTATTTATATAAATAAATAAATTAAACTAAGCAGCTGTTTAAAATAGAGCAAATATATAAGAGTGATAGTAAAAAATCAAACAGTGGTTTCTGTAAAATAAAATACTAAAACAGCGCTAAAAATGACATCAAAGATAATGAAATCTTTCCGTGAAAAGGTCCACAGACCGTAAAATATAATAAAAGAATAATGTATCGATAGGTAGTCCTTAGGTGTAACTGAGAAACACAGTGCACAGTTCAAAAAAAAATTATTGACTTTTCTTGTGGTTGTAGTATTTCAGGTGTCTATCCAAGCACCGCTTTAATCCCTCTAGATAACTCCACCACGTGAGGCACGCTCCCCTCAGGGGGTTAAACTCACCAGAAAGATAAAACAAACAAGCCTTAGGTATAGATCATCATCACGGTATATACTGCACAAGACGCCCTCTGTTGAAGTCAGGAAGTGACGAAACGCGTAAGGGCATGGCCTACACGACGCTCGACCGAAGTCACGTTTGCGTTCCACCGCCGCTAACCACCGCCCGGAAGTGACGCTTGTGTCAGCAGAGACACACAAGCCGCTCCAGGGGAAGTGCTGCTGCTGATGTGGACGAGTGGAGAACTGCCTCTATTCTATACACGCAAGTGATACTTTCTACATGCTGTTCTAAAGAAATTTAAATGTACGCATAATACTTAAGGGGATTGTAAAGGGTTATATGCTTTTAATGTTTCAAAATAAAATGGAATTACACTATTTATGCCACTCTCTCCATTTTTTTATGACATACACATTGAGAGCTGATTTACCCCTGAATCCTTGCTGTTATGCTAAAACCCTGGTGGTATCCATGCTGAGGAAGTGACCTGACCGGTTCTGATTATTGGATGTATGACGTGTCTTGTGCAGTATATACCGCGATGATGATCTATACCTAAGGCTTGTTTGTTTTATCTTTCTGGTGAGTTTAACCCCCTGAGGGGAGCGTGCCTCACGTGGTGGAGTTATCTAGAGGGATTAAAGCGGTGCTTGGATAGACACCTGAAATACTACAACCACAAGAAAAGTCACAAAATTTTTTTTGAACTGTGCACTGTGTTTCTCAGTTACACCTAAGGACTACCTACAGTGCCTTGCGAAAGTATTCGGCCCCCTTGAACTTTTCAACCTTTTGCCACATTTCAGGCTACAAACATAAAGATATAACATTTTTATTTTTTGTGAAGAATCACCAACAAGTGGGACACAATTGTGAAGTGGAACGAAATCTTTAGGATTTTTGAAACTTTTTTAACTAATAAAAAAATGAAAAGTGGGGTGTGCAAAATTATTCGGCCCCCTTGCGTTAATACTTTGTAGAGCCACCTTTTGCTGCGATTACAGCTGCAAGTCGCTTGGGGTATGTCTCTATCAGTTTTTCACATCGAGAGACTGAAATTCTTGCCCATTCTTCCTTGCAAAACAGCTCAAGCTCAGTGAGGTTGGATGGAGAGCGTTTGTGAACAGCAGTTTTCAGCTCTTTCCACAGATTCTCGATTGGATTCAGGTCTGGACTTTGACTTGGCCATTCTAACACCTGGATACGTTTATTTGTGAACCATTCCTTTGTAGATTTTGCTGTATGTTTGGGATCATTGTCTTGTTGGAAGATAAATCTCCGTCCCACTTTCAGGTCTATTGCAGACTCCAACAGGTTTTCATCCAGAATGGTCCTGTATTTGGCTGCATCCATCTTCCCCTCAATTTTAACCATCTTCCCTGTTCCTGCTGAAGAAAAGCAGGCCCAAACCATGATGCTGCCTCCACCATGTTTGACAGTGGGGGTGGTGTGTTGAGGGTGATGAGCTGTGTTGCTTTTACGCCAAACATATCGTTTTGCATTGTGGCCAAAAAGTTCGATTTTGGTTTCATCGGACCAGAGCACCTTCTTCCACATGTTTGGTGTGTCTCCCAGGTGGCTTGTGGCAAACTTTAGACGAGACTTTTTATGGATATCTTTGAGAAATGTCTTTCTTCTTGCCACTCTTCCATAAAGGCCATATTTGTGCAGTGTACGACTGATTGTTGTCCTATGGACAGACTCTCCCACCTCAGCTGTAGTTCTCTGCAGTTCATCCAGAGTGATCATGGGCCTCTTGGCTGCATCTCTGATAAGTCTTCTCCTTGTCTGAGCTGAAAGTTTAGAGGGACAGCCAGGTCTTGGTAGATTTGCAGTGGTCTGATACTCCTTCCATTTCAAAATGATCGCTTGCACAGTGCTCCTTGGGATGTTTAAAGCTTGGGAAATCTTTTTGTATCCAAATCCGGCTTTAAACTTCTCCACAACAGTATTACGGACCTGCCTCGTGTGTTCCTTGGTCTTCATGATGCTCTCTGCGCTTTCAACAGAACCCTGAGACTATCACAGAGCAGGTGCATTTATACAGAGACTTGATTACACACAGGTGGATTCTATTTATCACCATCAGTCATTTAGGACAACATTGGATCATTCAGAGATCCTCGCTGAACTTCTGGAGTGAGTTTGCTGCACTGAAAGTAAAGGGGCCGAATAATTTTGCACGCACCACTTTTCAGTTTTTTATTTGCTAAAAAAGTTTAAAATATCCAATAGATTTCGTTCCACTTCACAATTGTGTCCCACTTGTTGGTGATTCTTCACAAAAAATTAAAATTTTATATCTTTATGTTTGAAGCCTGAAATGTGGCAAAAGGTTGAAAAGTTCAAGGGGGCCGAATACTTTCGCAAGCCACTGTATCGATACATTATTCTTTTATTATATTTTACGGTCTGTGGACCTTTTCATGGAAAGATTTTATTATCTTTGATGTCATTTTTAGCGCTGTTTTAGTGCTGTGAGAATATGTCTAAGCAATTTCTTGCATGGTTTAGCTATTTTTGGTTGGGAAAGGCCAAACAAGAAAAATTTAGGCACGAGAGGTATTGGAACCTTAAAGAGGCGGGTTAATAATTGTGGGGTCGAACTCCAGAATGGGGCTATGAGAGGACCAATAAATGTGGAAGAGAGAGCCTCTGTCTCGTTGGCAGCGCCAACATCGGTCAGAGGTGGAGGGGTAAATTTTATGGAGTACAGCTGGGGTCTGGTACCAAAAAAAGAGAATCTTATACAAATTTTCTTTGTAGAGGGTACATAGGGAACTTTTGGCCGCTTGCCTCCAGACTGCCTGCCACGCCTCCACTGGGAGTTCCTCTCCTAACTCTCTCTCCCAGTGTATCATGTATGTATGTTTACCTCTTGTTGGTATTGGGTATGCATTTAGGATATGATATATGTCTGAAATCAGTCCTCCGCGATTTCACCCCTCTAGTATGATCCGTTCAAATGGAGAGGGTGGGGAGAATTGCAGGTGCAGGACTAGGGTTTGGGCAAAATGTCTGATCTGCAAATAACTATATACTGTAACATCTGTTGTGGCAAGTCATGCTTGGTTTGGAGCTCAGAGAATGTCAACAGTCCCTGGGATCTAGGGTCCACCAGATGGCCAAAATGAAATAAATTCTGTGAGGCCCATGGCCACGACATCTGGTGGGTGAGGCTAGTCAGTATTTTGGGGTTACAACGAAGAAGGGAATCTTAATGATTGCAACATACAGGGATATACAGGGGTATGCGATTTACTAATGACAAACACATGCACACAAACACCACAGGTTGAAATGGATGGACTTGTATTTTTATTCAACCTTACCGACTATGTAACTATGTAGAGATGTCCGTTCAGCGCCATGTGAAAGCTACTCCCCCCAAGCTTATTGATTTAAATATCTGCACTACACGTGGTAAAGTAGCTCATGGGGAATTTTTGCATGTTGGTTTGTAAGTATTTTACCCTTTTTTCAACTTTTTTCTATCACAAGCGACTTCAGAAAGAGTCTGGAGGGAACAAGGCAAAGGGGAGACATGATTGGAACCTTTAAATACATCAAGGGGGGTGAATAGGGTTCAGGAGGACAGTTTTTTATTGATGAAAATGTCCTAGAAGACAGAGAAAGCTTTATACTTTCAGAAGTACATTAATGGTATAATGGTACATAGGGCAGCTGGAATTTAGAAAAAAAGGTGAACTTATCCTTTACAATTCCACCCAGAACATTATCCAGGCATGTAACTTAACCGCTTCCCGTGACCACGACTGCGGGACCAGCGGACCCGATCGCCGCTGGTGTCCCGCGATAGGGTCACAGAGCTGAAGAACTGGGAGAGGTCTGTGTAAACAAACCTCTCCCCGTGCTTCCTACACTGCCTGTCATTGATCGGCTGTTCCCTGTCATCGGGAAAGTCGATCAATGACGTCAGATGTCAGCCCCGCCCCCTAATGTAAAAAAAAAAACACACACGTCACAGACCATAACCCCTCCCCGCCCCCTCACTGCCAGTGTCATTTATACAGGAATCAATGCATTTAAATAGCATTGATTGCTGTATAAATGACAATGGTCCCAAAAATGTGTCAAAAATGTCCGATGTGTCCGCCATAATGTCGCAGTCACAATAAAAATCGCTGATCGCCGCCATTACTAGTAAAAAAAAAATATTAATAAAAATGCTATAAAACTATCCCCTATTTTGTAAACGCTATAACTTTTGCGCAAACCAATCAATAATAGCTAATTGCGATTTTTTTTACCAAAAATATGTAGAAGAATATGTATTGGCCTAAACTGAGGAAAAAAAAAAAAACATTTTATATGTTTTTTTGGGATATTTATTAGCAAAAAGTAAAAAATATTGAATTTTTTTCAAAATTGTCGCTCTATTTTTGTTTATAGCGTAAAAAATAAAAACCGCAGGGGCGATCAACTACCACCAAAAGAAAGCTCTATTTGTGGGAAAAAAAGGACGCCAATTTTGTTTGGGAGCCATGTCGCACGACCGCAAAATTGTCAGTTAAAGCAACGCAGTGCCGAATTGCAAAAAGGGGCCTGGTCCTTTGGCTGCAAATTGGTCCAGGGCTGAAGTGGTTAAATAGTCTGGAAAGGCCGGGCAAGTGACGTTGTTGAACAAATATGATCATGACCCCAGGCACTGTGTTTACATTTAGTGGTGTGACACATTTTATTCAATTGTATTTTTTTAACGGTTTTGTTGACTTTTTCTAAGGTTTTTTTTACATTTAACTTTTTGCGGGAATAGGTAAAGGGTACCAATATACCCCTATGCTCATTCCCTCAGGAGGCAGGCAGGCATCTATATTGCAAACAGCCCCTGTGCATGAGCCTTTTCAGTATTTTATCAATAGTTATTGATAAAATGTGAGGGGGCATGTTGAATGTGAGTGGTATAAATTAGGGTTGTAGAGAACCTGCCTTAAGCCAGCATGTCCCTAGATGAATTTAGTGCTGTATCTACAGTGGCTTGCGAAAGTATTCGGCCCCCTTGAACTTTTCAACCTTTGCCACATTTCAGGCTTCAAACATAAAGATATAAAATTTTAATTTTTTGTGAAGAATCACCAACAAGTGGGACACAATTGTGAAGTGGAACGAAATCTATTGGATATTTTAAACTTTTTTGGCAAATAAAAAACTGAAAAGTGGTGCGTGCAAAATTATCTGGCCCCTTTACTTTCAGTGCAGCAAACTCACTCCAGAAGTTCAGCGAGGATCTCTGAATGATCCAATGTTGTCCTAAATGACTGATGGTGATAAATAGAATCCACCTGTGTGTAATCAAGTCTCTGTATAAATGCACCTGCTCTGTGATAGTCTCAGGGTTCTGTTGAAAGCGCAGAGAGCATCATGAAGACCAAGGAACACACGAGGCAGGTCCGTAATACTGTTGTGGAGAAGTTTAAAGCCGGATTTGGATACAAAAAGATTTCCCAAGCTTTAAACATCCCAAGGAGCACTGTGCAAGCGATCATTTTGAAATGGAAGGAGTATCACTGCAAATCTACCAATACCTGGCTGTCCCTCTAAACTTTCAGCTCAGACAAGGAGAAGACTTATCAGAGATGCAGCCAAGAGGTCCATGATCACTCTGGATGAACTGCAGAGAACTACAGCTGAGGTGGGAGAGTCTGTCCATAGGACAACAATCAGTCGTACACTGCACAAATCTGGCCTTTATGGAAGAGTGGCAAGAAGAAAGCCATTTCTCAAAGATATCCATAAAAAGTCTCGTCTAAAGTTTGCCACAAGCCACCTGGGAGACACACCAAACATGTGGAAGAAGGTGCTCTGGTCCGATGAAACCAAAATCTAACTTTTTGGCCACAATGCAAAATGATATGTTTGGCGTAAAAGCAACACAGCTCATCACCCTCAACACACCACCCCCACTGTCAAACATGGTGGTGGCAGCATCATGGTTTGGGCCTGCTTTTCTTCAGCAGGAACAGGGAAGATGGTTAAAATTGAGGGGAAGATGGATGCAGCCAAATACATGACCATTCTGGATGAAAACCTGTTGGAGTCTGCAATAGACCTGAAAGTGGGACGGAGATTTATCTTCCAACAAGACAATGATCCCAAACATACAGCAAAATCTACAAAGGAATGGTTCACAAATAAACGTATCCAGGTGTTAGAATGGCCAAGTCAAAGTCCAGACCTGAATCCAATCGAGAATCTGTGGAAAGAGCTGAAAACTGCTGTTCACAAACGCTCTCCATCCAACCTCACTGAGCTCGAGCTGTTTTGCAAGGAAGAATGGGCAAGAATTTCAGTCTCTCGATGTGAAAAACTGATAGAGACATACCCCAAGCGACTTGCAGCTGTAATCGCAGCAAAAGGTGGCTCTACATAGTATTAACGCAAGGGGGCCGAATAATTTTGCACACCCCACTTTTCATTTTTTTATTAGTTAAAAAAGTTTCAAAAATCCTAAAGATTTCGTTCCACTTCACAATTGTGTCCCACTTGTTGGTGATTCTTCACAAAAAATAAAAATGTTATATCTTTATGTTTGTAGCCTGAAATGTGGCAAAAGGTTGAAAAGTTCAAGGGGGCCGAATACTTTCGCAAGGCACTGTATGTTCGCTAGGTTTAGCCTAAACTCAGGACAATGATTTTCAAAGTCTGCTGCTGTTACGTTGTCTCTGGTAGTTGGAGTGAGAAGTAACAATGTATTGAGTTATGAATATTTATCTGCCTTGGCAAATCACTGGTGTTTTTTTCCAGTAATGTAAGCTAATAGGAAAGGATAAATATTTGTACAACCCATTTGAATGGTGTTTTCTACAAGGCCTTTGCCTTAAGAGGATGACAATGTAAACATTTTTCGTCTTCCCTACCATGCCTTGCCAGATGGTCTTGTCTTCCTAGGCCTTACTCCAGTCGGGACATGTGCCAAAGCCCAAGGAATGTGAGTTGCCTTGTGATACGGGCTGAAAGAAACAGAGTGGTTGCTACTCAGAGGGAGCATCTCTAGAAGATACAGGAAGGTGACTACCCAGAGGAGCATCTTAAAAGAAGTGTGTTATGCTGTATACTGTCCAAGCTGCTGCCAGATGGACATTGCATAGGGACCTCATTATTCAATATGTTACAGTACAGTTAATGCTCTCATATATAGGATCACTTCAACCTAGATTGGCTGTTCTTAAAGTGTAACTCCACATTTGTTGAGAAAAAAACATTCCCCTCTGGGTGATATATGTACATTGCAAGGATTTTAACAAACTTTGTAGCAGATTCCTACATTTTGTTCTTCTGAAGCAATCCCTGTTACTCTGTGCTCCTGGGCTGAGTGAGTCTAATGGGAGTGGTTTCATAATTATCAACCAGCTGTTGCACCTGCAGGTCTCTAATGAGGAAAGCTGCTGGTTCTGAACCCCTTTCGACATGTTCCTATTGGGAGTATCTCACCAAAAATGAAATTTTTGTTCCAGGGGATGCCTAAAATTGACTTGTATCTTAGTGCCGACTTCAGGGAAAATTAGTGAGCCAATTACTCAAGCAGAAAATTATGTTTCTGGGGGGAATTCTGTACACATGCTGTGTACAGAATACCTCCAAGTAGTCATATTGCATTGCATTTTCAGAATTACTGCGCCTGCTGATTGAAATGGAAAGGTAATTTTTAATAACATTCAATTAACATTTAATTACAATATGATTTGTGTCCAAATTGTATACGCTATATTATTTATTCTTTATTTGTTACTTTTTTCCCCATGAAAGTGGAGTTACCCATTAGCCCCCTCCTGCCCAGCCTGATGTATTATGATGGTTGAGCGGGAATCCTGTTATCCTTGTAGGATGTCACATGACATCCTCCCTTTTAGTCTCAAAATAAAATAAATGTATTTTAATTGGAATTCGTGTAGTTTGATGTGTAGTTAATGGTGGTGCCTTTACCATTTCAAACCCATAGGACGTACGGGTACATTTTAAGCTGGAGATGAGCTTTAATGAAGAAGTGATCAAGTGGCTCTACAGCCGCTCCATTTTCCAGTGTGCATAAGGGGGCCCCCCTCCTACAGCTACCAGCCACTTAGTGTCCTTGTGAAGAGAGCGGGTAGGAAGCTACATCCTTACCTACCTCCCCTCTGTGATGTAAGAAACCAGAAGCCACATGGATTTTGTCACTAGGATCAATCCAATCTAAGTTGGTTTAGATCCGAAGAGAAGAGATCTGGGGTCTAATAGACCCAAGATCCATTACTAAAGAGTACCTGTCACTGTGATAGCAATAAAGTTGATAAAAAAGAAAAATAATTAAAGGAGCCGGGATAAAAAAGTTTAAATTAAAATAAATATAATAATAAAAATGAAATAAAAGTGCCCCATCCCCTTGTGCTAATGCGCAAATGCATACATAGGTCCTGCGCACATATGTAAATTGCATTACACATGTGAGATATTGCCTCGACCGTCATAACAAGAGCAATAATTCTAGCACCAGACCTCCTGTTTAACTCTAAACTATTAACCTGTAAAGGCTTTTAAAGTGTTGCCTATTTAGGTTTTTAGGTACTCTAATTTGTCGCCGTTTCATGGTTGTATGTAATTCTAAAGTATGACATGTTAGGTATCTTTTTAATTAGTGTAACATCATCTTTAATTTTACCAAACAAATTGGCATTGTATTGTGTTTGTGTGCCCTAAAATTTATTAATGTCGTTTTTTTCTCGAAAATTTGCATTTTAAAAATGGCTGCGCAAATATCGCGTGACATAAAAAAACAACAATGACCATTTTGTTTCCAGGGTCTTTTCTTTCAAAAAATATCATTTTTTTTGTGCCAATATTTACATTTATTTAAATACATTGGCCCGTTGGTCAAGTGGTTAAAGTTCTGATTCAATTTGGACATATTTAATATTTTGTAGCATGTTTTACTATTATTAATAAAAAAATGAAACCTTTGGTAGTACATGTGACAGACCCAACTGGGACAGGTGCTTTTGGAAGGGGCTGCATGGTGGCCTCTTGCCTACTGATTATGGGGCCTGGATTTTGAGGGGGCTCTATTCTTTGGGAGGTGTGTGCCTGAGGGACCTTGGAGTGGTTTTGCTTCAGAATTTGCTCCCCAAAACACACAGACTATGGGAACCTAGGACCTCAATACAGATTTGTGGCCTCTGTGCCCAAAACAGCAATAACTGCTTCAACCCCCCTCCTCAACTCAGAGACTCTAAGCAGAAGATTATAATCAGTTTAACCAACCTGATACTGGGGTCTTTCGCTGCCTAGGTGTGCATTCCTATTGTTAATTGCATCCCCTCTTGTTTCTGTCTGTCTGCTAATGCTCTTACCTCGTTATGGGACCATTGTGGGATGCTTATGTGTTTATATTAGCTGTTCATTAGATGTACTGTTAGATTCACTGATGATTTTACTGTTTAAAGTTAGCATTGTTTAGGGTAATGTGATCAAACTCATTATCGGATTTTGTGTGGTATAAATTCTGTGTGAGTTTTCAATTAAGAGTTCCAGTTTTCACCTAGCTAGTGTTGTCTAGTTCTTAAGTGCAATTCTCAGCTATAATACCTGGTTCCTGGTTCAAGAGTGCAGGAAGCTGTATCTTGGCGGAGGCACCCAGTCTGGGTAACAGGTGGTCTGTCACAGTACATTTAATATTTTTTCACTTATTTTGAGCATATATATATATATATATATATATATATATACACACACACAGTATATACACATTAAATATGCACATACCTTCCTCTATGGTCATGCACAATTAATAAAGATGTGGTAAATCGAATCTTGAAAATGTTGCTGTTTTACAAACAAAATGATTATTCTGTGAAATGAATGCTTGAGGGTACTACTGTACAGCTACTGACCTTTTGGAATCGTTGATCATTTGGATTACACAAGTCGACCTTGTTTGGCCACTGAAACAGGCTGACCTTTTGTATGGTTGTTGGTGTAAGTCAGTTTGGTTGTGCCAAAGGTCTGCATTCTAAACTGTAGTTTACCCATCTGAATAAGACGTAAATTATTTTGAAGGGAAAATATCACTGGAATGCAGCATTAATATTTAGAAGTAATGTCTTTCCTTAAACCCTTGTTAGCTTTTGCCTGAGTTTATTTCTAGAATCACACATGCCTCCCAGAAGAACACAAAAACTTTTCAAAGCTCACATTTGTTGTGTATAAACATTCCTCCCAGCTCAATTTTCCAGACACACTTAGACTTTGAGCTAGTCTCATAGTATAGTTGGAAAGCCCCTATGGCAGCAGGGTATGACCCTGCTTTTCTGTAGACTGGAGATCATTTCGGCACTGTGCTTACTTATTGTTGTTATGGAGACAGCTTTTCATGTGTTATGAAACAAAGCATAAAATCAATGTGGCTTACATTACTTGCTGCATTTTAACTAATGCTGTGAGAAATAACTGAAATTTCATTCTGCCTAGTTTAAAAAACATATTATTTACTTAAATACAAGTAAAGGGTTTTTATGAAACACTTGAAGTGCTTCCCCCATGGAAGCCACCGATTAGGATGGGTCCTCTCTTCTTTGCCTTCACCTTTTCCAAAACCCTCAGCCCCTCTAACACAGTTGAGTATACAAACATACAATATCACTGGAAATCAATGAAAGTAATACTTAGTACTCAGTAGTAGCACCATATCAAAGAAAATAGGCACCAAACCAGGTAGTAAAGGCAAACTTAATATATTGTCACCCAATATGATTGGTAACTAGGCAAGCATAAAATGGATTAACAATACAAAGCAATTAACAGCAAGGACTAGGCATAAGATAATATTTGGCATCCAGATCAGCATAAACTGTAGCAAGGCAACCTCAAGTGTAGCAGTGAGCAGTAGGTAATCTACCGAGTGCTGGGGACTATACTACCAGAGCACATTATGGCAACGATGAAGGAAGGGGAACAGGGGAACAACGGGGACTTGCAGAATATATATTATGGGAGAAATAGTCATTTGAGATGTTCATCTGCCGACAAAATCGTTGGTATCCTTTAAGAGCATAGGTGCACTTAACAACACTCCCAATCAACCTGGGTGCAGTATAGGTACAGTATAGGGTACAGTATAGGTATTTTATAGTATTGGCACAGATGCAAGGTAGATGTGGTTCAGATGTGGTAAAGATTCGGTATAATGCAGTATAGAGTTGGTTTAGGTGATTTCAAATAAGTGCAGTATAGAGTGCAGTATGGTTGTGGCATGAATTGGGTATAATTGGTGTTCTGATCCCAGTGGCATAGGCCCCTTCTAGCAATATCAACAATAGGCGAATAGCAATCTCATCAGTCCCCAGGATACTAAGGTGACCTCTCGCTGTAGAAGGGGTGCTTCCTTGGTCTCTGCACGAAAGCCTCTGATAATCAGTGGTGGAAAGCAAAGGGGGAGTGGACACTCCAGTCTCCCGGTAGCATCGGTGCAGGTGTTCTGATGTGGGCGATGCTGCGCTGCCCCCACGTGTCCTCACTCTCAGGCTCAAATCTCCTCTGGTATGGTCTCCCGCTGGCAAGTGAATATCCAGACAGAGTTGTTCTCTTTCTAACTCCCCCCGTGCCAAGAGAAAGAACTTTCCTGGGCAGTTTAATAAAACTCATCTATCACTCCTCCTACTGCTCAGTGCCTATTGTGATCTGTAGTGTAAGGAGTCAATTGGTCCCATTATATGTCTGCTATCTCAAACTTCAACTCCTAGGACTCTCAGCTCTTTGCAAAGAAGTTTTTGAGCTTGCTTGTCTTTAGCACCTGCTGGCTTGAGGAGAATGATGCCGAATTACATAGGTATCTCAGTAGAGGGAGAGAATAAAAGACAATATCTCTTTCTCCATATTGCTGTAGACCAGGACATGAATACACATTCTATATTGTAATTATTTTTTTTATTCAATTTCTGGTTTAACTTTTTGACTGCCAATTTCTTCTGTTATTATTGCTAATCTATTTCAAGGTAAACAGTGATGTTTGGGATGCTAAAGTCAATCAACAGCTAAAGCAAGACCATGTCTGTAATAGTCATTATGAGCTTGATTCTTTCTGCTGAATGTAAATTTAATTTAGGCAGCTACAAAACAACTACCCGTTCACATATACACATATACACATAAGACTGGATACCGACTCTGCACTTTTGATTGCCTTACCCTGGTAGTCACTCTAGTAGAACTGAGTTTGCCCCTTGGAATCCTGCCTCTTATAAAGTTTCTGAAGTTTTCACAAACTCGGTATAATACCAATCGTATCTCTGTAGATATGTGTCTAGTTGCATAAGTTGGACACTGATTGTAAATGTGCAAACATATACCTAGTTGTGTCAGGAAGCTACAGACTGTATTTATATGGTTATGTTTCTGATTGTATCACTATAACACCAAATGTGTCTCTGTGTACAGTATCACAGCCATATTTCAAGTTGCCTTGTGCCCCTATTCTCCATCAACTGGTTCGGTCATTGCCTTCACCAACTGTCACGTACCTTGTGGCTGAGCCTGACGTACAGAAGGAGGACTCTTGTACAGCCCTGACTCGAGAACCACTGATATTGCGACAGTGGTCGCAGGAGTGAGGTGAGGGACAGGTGCCCATGTGGTCTCTCCGCTGGTTGAAGAGGTGAGTGGCAGATTTGTCACCAGAGCTGGATGGTAAGCTGGAACTGAAGACAGCAGGCAGCAGACCCTTGGTTTGTAGATATTGAAAGAAGCAGTAGTGACTGGATGTGTGGTCGGACAAGCCAGGTTGGTATCAAACGGGCAGATGCAGACATAGACAGCAGGCAAGGAATTGTCAGGATAAAAGCAAGTTTCCGCAACACAGGTTCAGGCAGATATCAGAAGGCAGAGCAAAGTCCAGAACAAGCCAAGGTCAAGGTAGGTAGCGATCAAGCAAGGTCAAGGGCAAGCCAGGTCAAACACCGGAATCAACAGGATCAGATGCAAGGAACACAGGAACAGCTGCAGATCAAACAGCAAAGGACTAGTGCAGCTACTGCACTTATATATGCCACTGGGGGCCAATGTAAACAGCTAACAACATCTGTGCACAATCACGTGTGCGTGCGTCTGCGTGTGCGCACTGGCGCATATCTTTTCACAGCTGGATGGGTACCAGTAAGTCTGTGCCTGCGTACTCCTGTGTATCTACAGGTCACTGCAGTATCGTGACCAGCACGTTCCTGACACCAACACATTCACACAAAAGGAATATTCACTGTTCTGCACAAATATGTTTTTAATAAATTATTTAAAAAAATAATTTACCTGTAGAAACACAATGAAAAGAATGTTTTTGCAATTTATTTCTGGAAAAAAAATGGAAATTATTAGGAAAATTGAAAAATAATTTAATGTAGAGTAGTTTGACATATTTTACAAATTGAAAGCCACTTTGTTACACTGGGAAGGTGAAATGCAGTGTATATAAAAGTATTATACTTGAAATAAAAGAAACAGTATATACAGTAAATAAAATAAAATTGCTCTTTTAAATGGAATGTTTTTATTGCTAATAGAATAACAAGGACTGTATGCGTTAAGAATAGAGTTGAGCGGACACCTGGATGTTCGGGTTAGGCGGGTTCGGCCGAACTTCGGAAAAAAGTCCGGGTTCGGGACCGAACTTGACCCGAACTTGACCCCGAACTCTGACCCCCATTGAAGTCAATGGGACCCGGACTTTTGAACACTAAAATGGCTGTAAAAAGGTCATGGAAAGGGCTAGAGGGCTGCAAATGGCAACAGAATGTTGTTAAGAGCATGGCAAGTGATCTGCAAACAAATGTGGATAGGGAAATAACTTGGAGGCCCCCTTCTCAGCAGAAAAGGTACAGGAAGTCATTAAGAACCTCAGAAACTCAACGGCACGATGCCGCACATATGGTGGGAATACCCCAGAATACGCACTTTCTGGAAAAAATTATTAACTTTCATCAGGAGACTGGGTGGGAGACAATGTGAAGGAACCGGAGGCACTGTCAGCAACCCAATCTACTATCGCCTGTACTTGTCCTGGCCTCAACATTCGTACAGCCTCATTAGGCGCGCCAAAATACCGCTGCAGGCTCTGTTGCCTACACGCACCTGAGGAAGGTGTTTCACCAGTGTGTGTAGCTGGCACAGATCGACCACGTCCTCTCCCTGCAACAGGAGCGCCACCACCAGCAGCACCACGACCCGGGCCACGTCCCCTTTTTGATGATCTCCTCATATTTTCAAAATTTATGATCTCGCCCTAAATGGGTGTTTTTGTCAAAAGCAGAATACACGTACAGTGTCTAAAGCGTTTATGAACACGCAGAAAATGCTATTGGGAAGAAAAAAAACACTGGCCTCATGGCACTGTTAAAAGACTGTGCACTGCACCCCAGCCAGGGTACAATTGATTTAGGAATCTCTTCAATAATTCTCTCTGCCTCTTTCTTTTGCTTAATAAAGAAACTCCCTACTCTACTCTAGCTATGTAGATCGCTCACTGATCTAACTAATTAGAAGCAAAGTTAAGGAATGCTGACTGCCTGACTGACTGAATCACACTAACTCCTAAATTCCTCTCAGCAACACAGGAACCTGTCTATAGCAGAATGACGCTGTGTGCTGTGTGTCTGGACTATATATAGAGGCTGGGTCACATGCTGCACTGCCCAATCACAGCCATGCCATTAGTAGGCATGGCTGTGATGGTTTCTAAGGGCACACTAGTGAAACGATCGTCAATTAGCTGCCCTGCAGCTGTTAAAAAGGCGCCAATACAGCGCCGAACACCGGACCCGAACTCGAACTTACAGCCAATAGTTCGGGTTCGGGTCCGGGTCCCGAACACCCAAAAGTCCGGTACGGACCCGAACTTTACAGTTCGGGTTCGCTCAACCCTAGTTAAGAACATTTCAACTATGAGAACAGGTAATCACACCCCGTTCCTTCATAATAATGTAAAAGATTCCTGCCAATATGCATTTTCAGTTATTGACAGCACACATACAATGCTATTTATTAAAGCAGTGCAGATTGCAATGGATCTAATGCAGACCTGGCAATCAATCATGTTTTAGAACATACTGTAATATTTGTGGAAAATACTATGACATTTGTGGTGGAGCAACTGTAATGTTTGTGGTGAGCAAACTATAATATTTGTGGAACACACTGTAATATTTGGGGTGGAGCAACTGTAATGCTTGTGGTGGGGCATCTGTAATATTTTTGGAACATACTGTAATATTTGGGGTGATCAACTGCAATATTTGTGCTGGGCAAACAGTAATATTTGTGGAATATACTGTAATATTTGGAGTGGAGCCACTGTAATATTTGTGGAACATACTGTAATATTTGTGGAACATACTATAATATTTGTGGTAAAGCAACTGTAATGTTTAAGGTCTTGTTCACCAAAAAATCCTGCACCAAAGTAATGTTTTCTAAACTATAGCATGACATTTTACCGTACTTATGAATTAGTAAGATAGTCATCATAGAATACAGCTACAAAGCTAGAGTTAACTAATAAAATAATCCATGTGTTGGAGCAGATTCTTATTTTCTTGCCTTGCATTGGTGTTCCATGATGTCTAATTTCTCCTAAAATAGGTGATATCTCTAAAAAAATCATAGAAAATCATACAAAAAGGGCATGTAAGGGAAGAAGGTGCAAGGGTTCAGTTTTTGAATAAAATTGAAACTCTAAAATGCTAAATGCATCCAAACCTATAATTGTGTCAGTTTGACAAATTACGGAAATGGTTGTACACTACAAACATATCTTAATAAATTCTCTGAACAAGCAGTGTGTAATTTAGTATTTATATATTTTTAGTCATCAAATCTTGTTAACAGTCCAGGTCATTAATATCAATTAGAGAGGTTACCAACAGCTGGAGGTCTTTGGAGTCTGACAATCAGACCTCCAGGAATAGTAACCTTTCCTTTTAAAGCAAAAATGATTCAGCAGGGTACTGTGGTCTTCATCTGTTACATTCTTTAAAGAATTAGCTGTCAGTAATTTGTGCAGCCAGAGTTCCAGCATAACACATTTTGTTATTAATATCATCAGCTTGACTAAATCCGCACTACATTTTAATTGCTTTGGTGTCCCTTGGTTATCTCCTGAGTTGGCTTAAATACATTTTCTAATAAAAGTAAAATTGTATTCTCCATGTTATGAGTAACAGGAAGCCACAGCCTCTATTAGGGTAAAATCCAGAATGTCTGAATGCAGGTACAGTTGTCCTCAAAGGTTAACATAACCTGGCAGAATTTATGATTTCTTGGCCATTTTTGAGAGAATATGAATGATACCACAGAAAACTTTTCTTTCACTCAATCAACTGTGTTTACTCTTTTTTATTTAATAATGACAACATACCCAAATGACCATGATCAAAAGTTTACCCCGGTTCTTAATACAGTTTAACATCAATGACAGCTTAAAGCCTTTTGTGGTATTTGTGGGTGAGGCTCTTTATCTTCTCAGATGGTAAAGCTGCCCATTCCTCTTGGAAAAAAGCCTCCAGTTCCTGTAAATTCTTGGGCAGTCTTGCATGAACTGCACATTTGAGATCTCCCCAGAGTGGCTCAATGTTATTGAAGTCAGGAGACCGAGATGGTCACTCCAGAACCTTCACTTTATTCTGCTGTAGCCAATGACAGGTTGACTTGGCCTTGTGTGTGGATCATTGTCATGTTGGAATATCCAAGTACATCCCATGCGCAGCTTCCTGGCTGATGAATGCAAATATACCGCCAGTATTTTTTGATAACATACTGCATTCATCTTGCCATCAATTTTGACCAAATTTCCTGTGCCTTTGTAGCTCACACATCCCCAAAACATCAGCGATCCACCTCCGTGTTTCACAGTAGGAATGGTGTACCTTTCATCATAGGCCTTGTTGACTCCTCTCCAAATGCAGTGTTTATGGTTCTGGCTAAAAAGCTAAATTTTGGCCTCATCACTCCAAATTACTTTGTGCCAGAAGGTTTGAGGCTTGTCTCTGTGCTGTTTGGCGTATTGTAAGGGGGATACTTTGTGGCATTTGAGTAGTAATGGCTTTCCTCTGGCAACTCGACCATGCAGCTCATCTTTCTTCAAATGCCTCCTTATTGTGCATCTTGAAACAGCCACACCACATATTTTCAGAGAGTCCTGTGTTTCACCTGCAGACATTTGTGGGTTTTTCTTTGCGTCCCCGAACAATTTTCCTGGCAGTTGTGGCTGAAATTTAAATTGGTCGACCTGATTGTGGTTTGGTTTCATTTTCCACTTCTTGATTAGAGTTTGAACACTGCTGATTGGCATTCTCAATTCCTTGGATATCTTTTTATATACCTTTCCTGTTTTATACAGTACAACTACCTTTTCCCAAAGATCCTTTGACAATTCTTTTGCTTTCCCCATGACTCAGAATTCAGGAACGTCAGTGTAGCACTGGATGAAAGATGCAAGGGTATGTCAGAAGTCCATAAACTCATTGACCTTTTATACACACACTAATTACAAGCAACACAAGTTTGTGTCAACTTGTGTGCATGTTATCAGGCCAAAATCACCAGGGTATGTAAACCTTTGATCAGAGTCATTCGGTAGTTTCTGTTGTGATTATGATTTAAAAATAGTAAACACAGTTGATTGATAATGGATGGCTTCAGCCAAACACAAACCATGAGTGAAAGAAAAGTTTTTGTGTTATCATTAATAATCTCTGAAAAATGGCAAAGAAATCATAACTTCTGCCAGGGTATGTAGACTTATGAGCACAACTGTACTTACGTCTGTATATATACACTGCTTTACACAAGTGGACACAATGCAGTGCCAGGAGCTCCCAGGCACCAAAATATACTAGTGTGGAGAATGTGCCCTTGTGCATGAAACCCTTTTTACAAATCTTACTTTCCTAATTTTAGTTAGGTCTTTCCCTTGAAGACTGTTACTAGGACTACTAACTTATGAAAGTTCATTATGATGGGGCAAAATTCGATCTACAGTTATATTGTGAATGGTGGATATTGAAGGGGTGCCCTTCCTGCACACTCACTATTGATGTGAATATGCTTCACTTTGGTTATAGTGTTGTTGTAAGGGACCTGAAAAGAGAAGGTTGGGTCTGTCACTAATTCCAAACAGATCCTGTCTCCTGGGGTTGGTACCTGTCAAAAAATAATGTGCTAATCTTATACACCATTTCTTACACATTTATTCTAAAAGTCACAAGTAGCAGACACAATCTACCACTGCATAAAGACGTTTTCATAGAGAGTTTTTTTTTGTATCTAACCACTGTAATAAGGCATGTGGAAGTATTTATATAAATGCTTTACTTTTAAATGATTGTAGTTGCTATGGGTCTATTTTATTTCCAGAAAAAGCAGGAATTTAAAGTATAAACATCTTAATTATAGCCAAAACCTTTTATCCAATAAAGTAGGGGGGTGTTAGAACCTCGTTTAGTATATTTTTGTTGTTGTCCCATTGTGGAGGTTTTCCTTCTCTCTCTGCCTTAATGACACAACAGATACAGAGAGAAAGGCTTTACAAAGCAAAAGGAATTCTCCTTTAATACACTTTTCACCTGAACAGGATTCCCCATTGGAAGACTTCCCCTTACCTCCACAATTTTGGGTTTCCCTTCATGTACTGTCTCATGACAATGACAATGGTCACCAGAGGAAAAAGGGAGGGAACTCTACCTAATAGGACACATGCAGCAATAAACATTATTATATGCAAAAACTCTATGCTAATAAAAATAAAGGTGTTGGCTATGCATATACTTAATAAAGGCTTGAGCACTACCTATTAGCAGTGAATTATTCATGACCTTGTGTACTACTTATAAAAGGGTGGTAGTCAGTTTTTCTGCGGGACTGTTAATTGGTAGAAGGCAGAAAGAATACACCAAAATGGAATGATGCCAGGAGCATCATAAAGTATGTTCATGATATTTAATACACAGTTGTAACCCTATTGTCAAGCAAACATGTGATTATTTTTCAGATAATTATATACCTTAAAGTAGGGATGAGCCAAACAACCTTCAGTTCGGTTTGCAGCAGAACATGCGAACAGGCAAAAAATTTGGCGGAACACACAAACATCATAAATAATCACACACAAACAAACGTAAATAATCAAAAGTGCTAATTTAAAGGCCTATATGCAAGTTATTGTCATAAAAAGTGGTTGGGGACCCGGGTCCTGCCACAGGGGACATGTATCAAAAAAAATTTTTTTTTTTAAAAACAGACGTTTTTTTTCGGGAGCAGTGATTTTTTTAATGCTTAAAGTCAAACAATAAAAATGAAATATTCCTTTAACGACCTCAATACAGTGCATTTTCACCCCCTTCCTGACCAAGCCATTTTTCAGCTTTTAGCACTGTCACACTTTGAATGACAATTGTGTGGTCATACAACACTGTACCCAGATGAAATTGTTATCATTTTGTCCCCACAAATAGAGCTTTATTTTGGTGGTATTTGATCACCTCTGCGGTTTTTATGTTTTGCGCTATAAACAAAAGAAGAGGGACAAGTTTAAAAAAAAAACTATATTTTTTACTTTTTGCTATACTAAATATCCCCAAAAAATATATAAAAAAAAGTTTTTTTCCTCAGTTTAGGCTGATACGTATTCTTCTACATATTTTTGTTGGTTTGCACTAAAGTTATAGCGCCTTCAAAATAGAGGATAGATTTATAGCATTTTTCATTATTTATTTTCATTATTACACTTTTGACACATTTTTGGGACCATTCAACTTTATACAGCGATCGGTGCTATAAAAATACATTGATTACTGTATAAATGTGACTGGCAGGGAAGGGGTTAACACTAGGGGGCGCTGAAGGGGTTAATATGTTCCCTGGGAGTGATTCTAACTGTAGGGGGAGGGGATTCACAAGGGGAGGAGACCGATCAGTGTTTCTCTGTACTGAGAACACACCATCAGTCTCCTCTCCTCTGACAAAACCGTGGATCTGTGTGTTTACACACACAGATCCATGATCCTGCTGTGTTACCGGGCAATCGCGGGTGCCCCGCGGACATCACGGCCGCCGGGCACACGCATCGGGTGCCCAGTGACATGGAGGGCGCGCGCAGTGTTGGCGGCGCGCGCACTCCCTGGAGGGCCAGGAAGGGGAGGACGTCATATGACACCCTCCCACCATGAGAGATGCGCCGCCTGGCCGTCAATTGACAGCCGGCGGTCGCAAGGCAGTTAATTATCGTGCCTGGGGTGTGTCTATAGTATGCCTGTAAAGTAGCAAATTTTCCCGTGTTTAGAACAGTACCATAGCAAAATTGCATTTCTAAAGGAAAAATTGACATTTAAAACTGATCGCAGCTGTAATGAATTGTCGGGTCTCGGCAATATAGATAAAACTCCCCCCAGTCCATTACCAGGCCCTTGGGGTCTGGTATGAATATTAACCACTTGCCGCCTGCCATATAGCAAAATGATGGCGGCAAAGTGGTTTCGATATCCTGACCGGACTTCATATGACGTCGCCAGGATATCAAGCCACGGGCGATCATTGTTGCGGTGTGTCAGTGTGACACACCGCAACTCTGATCTAGGTAAAGAGTCTCTGACAGATCATGACCATGTCCAATCACGGCTGATCACGATATAAACAGGAAGAGCCGTTGATCGGCTTTTCCTCACTCGCGTCTGTCAGATGCGAGTAGAGGCGAGCCGATCGGCTGCTTCTCTGACGGGGGGTCTGTGCTGATTGATTATCAGTGCAGCCCCCCAAGGATGCCCACACTGGACCACCAGGGACACCACCAAGACCACCAGGGATGCCACCACTAGTCACCACCAGGTATGCCATCCTAGACCACCAGACATGCCAATCAGTGTCCACAATGGATGCCAATCAATGCCCACAATGGGCACCTCTGATTGGCAGGCATTATTGTTTGGCACGATTGGCATCCACCAGTACCATCTATTAGTGTACATCCATGCCACCTATTAGTGCCCATCCATGCCACCTATCAGTGCCCATCCATGCCACCTTTCAGTGCCCATCAGTGCCACCTATGTGTACCCATCAGTGCTGCATATCAGTGCCCATCATCAGTTCCCATCAGTGCCACCTCATTGGTACCACCTCATCAGTGCCCATCAGTGCCGCTTATCAGTGCCCCATCAGTGCTGCATATTAGTGCCCATCATCAGTGCCCATCAGTGCCACCAGTGCCTTATCAGTGTCCATCAGTGCATCCCCATCAGTGCCCATCAGTGAAGGAGAAAACTTACTTACTTACAAAGTTTTGTAACAGAAACAAAAAACTTTTCAGTCTTTTTTATTTGTTTAGCAGAAATACCACCAAAAGAAAGCTCTATTTGTGGGAACAAAATTATAAAAATGTAGTTTGGGTACAGTGTTCTATGACCGTGCAATTGTCATTCAAAGTGTGACAGCGCTGAAAGCTGAAAATTGGACTGAGCAGGAAAGTGCCTGGTATTGAAGTGGTTAAGGGAAACCCAAAACCAAAATAAAAAAAATTGCATGGGGGTCCCCCTAAAATTCACACCAGGCTTTTTGGGTCTGATATGAAAATTAAGGGGAATCCTGCGCCAAATAAAAAAATGGCATTAGGGTCCCCCCAAAAGGGTCTGGTATGGAATTTAAGGGGAATCCTGCCCCAAAATAAAAAAATGGCATAGGGGTCCCCCCAAAATCCATACCAGACCCTTATCCGAGCACGCAACCTGGCAGGCCACAGGAGAAGAGGGGGGACGAGAGAGCACCCCGATCCGTACCAGGCCACACCGCCTCAACATGGGGAGGGTTCTTTGGGGTAGCGCCCCAAGGGGGGCGGGACCACCCAGTGACAAAAAATAGGTGACCCCGTCCCCTCTGATGCCACGGGGGTAGGGATACCAATTCACACAGGGGGGAGGCTGGGATCTGGGGGTCCCCTTGTTAAAGGAGGCTTCAAGATTCCAATAAGCCCCCCGCCCGCAGACCCCCACAACCACCTGGCAAGGGTTGTGGGGATAAGGCCCTTGTCCCCATCAACATGGGGACAAGGTGCTTTGGGGGGCTATCCCAAAGCACCCTCCCCATGTTGAGGGCATGTGGCCTGGTATGGTTCAGGAGGGGGGGCACTCTCTCGTCCCCCTCTTTTCCTGAGGCCTGCCAGGTTGTGTGCTCGGATAAGGGTCTGGTATGGATTTTGGGGGGGATCCAATGCTCTTTTTTCAATTTGTTTTACCTATATTGCTGAGACCAGACAAGTCATTATAGCCGTGATCAGTTTCAAATGTCAATTTTTCCTTTAGAAATGTAATTTTGCTGTGGTAATGTTCTAAACATGGGAAAATGCACCACTTTACAGGCATTCTATAGACATCCCCCAAGCACCATATTTAAAGGAATATTTCATTTTTATTGTTTGGCTTTAAGCATTAAAAAAATCACTGCTCCCAGAAAACGTCTGTTTAGAAAAAATAAATAAATTGCATTGATATTGTTCGCTGTTCGGCGAACAGGCGAACACCCGGGCTCATCCTTACCTTAAAGTAGTAGTAGTAAAGGCAAAACTTTTTTTCATTTTGGATAGAGTAAGGGATAGTTATAATATGTGTCCCATTGGGAAAACTTCCCTTCAAGTCCTGTCTTATTCCCCTCTATTCCTGCTCTGGTGTGAACCCAACATTTGTGATTTTCTTTTACTTTGGCTTTTGATGATAATGGTAAACGTAACAAATAGAGAGAATGAATCTCTCCAATGAGGGCACAGACAACAATAAAAAATGACTGGTGTTCTAATCCCTTAGTATAAATATTTGAGTATCACATTTGCTGTAAGTGCTATACAATATTTGTGTCTTACTAATCAGCTCTTGCAATGTAAGTTTAAAGTTTAAAGATAATAAACAGAGAAGTGTTAATTTCCATAATTCATTCACATAAACCATATACAGTATATCATGCCCCTGTATTTAGATTTTTTTTAATCCTCTAAGTAGCTTGCTCCTGCAACACTGTTCTGTGGTCACATGATCTTTTCCTGTACTTTAGCATCTTCAGAGTATAATCTTTGGGAGGTGCTTCTATTACTCTGTTGATATATGGTGGTCACCTGAATAATAACATAAAAAGCTGTTTTAGAAGAGCAATTCAAATTATATTATAAATATGAAAAACATGTTTTACAGTTCCCTCTAAATCGTTATTAAACATCGCATTAATATGGTGTAGGCGGAGTCAAAGATGATTGACACTAGCTTCCATTTTGTTCAAATGGATTCTGCATCCAAGGCTCTTTTTTACTTTAGAGGTATTACCAATTACATTTGATATATTTAATACTGATTTATATTAAACTAAGCATTTTTGTGAGTTTCTTAGTGAAAGTAATCAATCAGCATAATATATTATATTCCACTCCGATAGTTTTTTAACAATAGGAGGTCATGGAGGACTATATATATGCCAACATGTGTAACTCTATACTCATATGGGCTGCACATATAAAAAAAAGAAGACAATTAAGAGCTTAACCGCTTCCCGACCGGCGCACAACGATGTACGTCGGCAGAATGGCACAGACAGGCATAAGGGCATATATATAAGTCCCTTTTTTAATGCCTCCGTGCCATCGGGAGCGCGCCGGTCGGGACCCCCATGAGGCCGGTCGCGGGTCCCGCGGACTCGATCGCCGCGGGGACACCCGCGATCGTCTCACGGGAAGGCTGAACGGGGAGATGCGGAAATAAACAGCATCTCCCCGTTCTGCCTAGCAACTAGTGACGCTGATCTCTGCTCCCTGTGATTGGAGCAGAGATCAGCATTCACTATCTGACAGCCATGCCCCCCACAGTAAGAAACACACCCCTAGGCATACTTAACCCCTACACTGCCCCCTTGTGGTTAACCCCTTCACTGCCAGTGTCATTTATACAGGAATCAATGCATTTAAATAGCATTGATTGCTGTATAAATGACAATGGTCCCAAAAATGTGTCAAAAATGTCCGATGTGTCCGCCATAATGTCGCAGTCGCAATACAAATCGCTGATCGCCGCCATTACTAATAAAAAAAAAAATATTAATAAAAATGCTATAAAACTATCCCCTATCTTGTAAACGCTATAACTTCTGCGCAAACAAATGAATAAACGCTTATTGCGATTTTTTTTACCAAAGATATGTAGAAGAATACGTATCGGCCTAAACTGAGGAAGAAAAATGTTTTTTTATATATTTTTGGGGGATATTTATTATAGCAAAAAATAAAAAAGAATGTGTTTTTTTTCAAAATTGTCGCTCTTTTTTTTGTTTATAGCGCAAAA
The DNA here is from genome assembly GCA_028564925.1 of Lithobates sylvaticus. NCBI lineage: Eukaryota > Metazoa > Chordata > Amphibia > Anura > Ranidae > Lithobates > Lithobates sylvaticus. Next base: position 237,207,339 of record CM053026.1, read on the forward strand.
AATAAAAACTGCAGGGGCGATCAAATACCACCAAAAGAAAGCTCTATTTGTGGGAAAAAAAGGACGCCAATTTTGTTTGGGAGCCACGTCGCATGACCGCGCAATTATCAGTTAAAGCGACGCAGTGCCAAATCGCAAAAAGGGGCCTGGTCCTTTGGCTGCAAATTGGTCCGCTCTGTATGTGGTTAACTGCCTGAGATCCGCGCTATAGCCAAATGACGGCTACAGCGCAGATCTATTGTGCTGGGACTACGTCTATTGACGTCGTCCCGGACACGAGCTGCCTACGCGCCCCCTGAAGGGCGCGCGCGGCGCGCTCTGTGATCAGCGAGTCTGTGAGACTCGCTGGATCACAGATCTGAGTAAGGGGTCGATCCCGACCCCTTACCACGTGATCAGCTGTCAGCCAATGACAGCTGATCATGTGATCTTAACAGAGCCGGCAATCGGCTTTTTTTCCTCCTCGCGCTGACAGCGCGAGGAGAAAAAAAAAAAAGCCGATCACCGGAGGCAGTGAGAGGGACATCAGTCCCTCTCACTGCAATGTGCCCGATCCACTGTGCCCACCTTTGCCCCTATTAAAGTGCCTTCTACCAGTGCCCACACTGCCATCTCTCAGTGCCCACAGTGCCATCTCTCAGTGCCCACAGTGCCATCTCTCAGTGCCCACAGTGCCAGTGCTGCACATCAGTGTCACCTGCCAGTGCTCATCTGTGTCACCTACCAGTGCTCATCTGTGTCACCTACCAGTGCCCATCAGTGCCCATCAGTGCCACCTATCAGTGCCCATCAGTGCCACCTATCAGTGCCCATCAGTGCCACCCATCAGTGCCACCCATCAGTGTCATCCATCAGTGCCCATCGGTGCCACCCATCCATGCCACCCATCCGTGCCACCCATCCATGCCCATCAGTGCCATCTTTGCTGTCCCCATCAGTACCGACTTATCTGTCCCCACCAGTGCAGCCTATCAGTGCCCACCAGTGCAGCCTATCAGTGCCCACCAGTGCAGCCTATCAGTGCCCACCAGTGCAGCCTATCAGTGCCCACCTGTGCCGCCTCATCAGCGCACATCAATGAAGCAGAAAAATTACCTGTTTGCAAAATTTTATAACAAACTATTAAACTAATTTTAATTTTCCATCTTTTTTTGTTTGTTTAGCAAAAAATAAAAACGCCAGCTGTGATTAAATACCACCAAAAGAAAGCTCTATTTGTGGAAAAAAAAATGATAAAAATTTTATTTGGGTACAGTGTTGTATGACCGCGCAATTGTCATTCAAAGTGCGTCAGCGCCAAAAGCTGAAAATTGGTCTGGTCACGAGGGGGGTTTAAGTGCAAAGTAATCAGGTGGTTAAATTGTTACTAAACTCTCAACATAAAACCAGTCTGTATATGCAGTAAAGCATGTTTGTTATACTCACTGGGGAACTTAAGGGGTTAATCCTGAGCATTATGTAAAAAGGCTGTTTAAGGCCTCTTTCACACGGGGCGGATCAGTGCTGATCCGCCCCGTGGATATCCGCTTGCTCAGCGGGGATCGCCGGAGTGATCTCCGCTGAGCAGGAAGATGACAGGTCCGTCTCTGCACCGCCCTATGGGAGATCGGGTGACGACGGACCGTAGAGTCCGTTGTCATCCGATCCGATACGATGACGAATGGAAAAATTGCTTTTTCCTCCGTCACACTTTTTCGGATCGGATCGGGTCGGATGTCAGTGGACATGTCACCGCTGACATCCGACGCTCCCTAGACCCCTATGGAGCATCCGTTCAGGTTCGCCTGAAAAAACTGACAGGCGGATCTGAACAGATCGGCCGTGTGAAAGAGGCCTAAACCTGTCTTTACTGATCCTCCCATTCTTACACATTCTCCAATTCATAGGCTGATAGCGCAAAACCTTAACGGCTTTCTGCACATGCTCAGTTTGGTGTGTATTGCTAGAAAGTTTGTTTTGTTGTTTTTTGGGAGGGCACATGTGATCGGCACAGGGCCAATCAACACAGTTCAGACAGTGGGCCAGGGATCTTACAGCCTTTATAGAACAGTCAGAAGAGAAATAAAATTCCTCCTACAAACTTTAACCAGTGCTCAGCTGGACACTGATAGAAGTCACAAGACTGCTATATAATGTTGTTTAGAAAATATATTTAGCAGTTTATATTTACTAAAATAATTGCATTTCCATGTTCTATGTACTGTGGGAGACGCAGTGAACGGAGGGTCCTGGGTTCAGTAACACTTTAAAAGGGAAGTGAAACTGGAGCATGCTCAGTATATGACACTAGCTGGTGTACACAATCCAGGTTGCAATGGGGACACAGAAAAGATGGGAGGGGCAGCTGAAAGCAGTATCAAAAAGGTTTATTTCACTTTGCAAAAAGAAGATGCTTTAGTTGCTTTGTTAGTATGCACACTCTGTTATGTAGCATGTAACAAGAGTTTTTCATAGTTTGGGTTTAATGGTACTTTAATAGACATTTGTTAGTAAGGGAAACTACTGTAACCGACTGTCATATATACAGTATGTAAGTATGTATCTACAGTTCTTCATATGTAATATTCAATAATGAAAATATGACACAGAAAGAATTGGAAACATGTGAGATTCTTAATAATATGTATTTTATTTCTTTTTTCTCCTGCTCAGTATCTTCGTTACATTGGGTGTGGGTAGGTGGGTGAATTTAGTGGGTTACAGAAGGAAAATAACATGTTATTCAGTATTTTCTTTTTCATCCTGCAAAGTAATGCATCCACAACATCCACACACTAGTACACTATAATATATTACATTGTTTTCTTGCTTTTAGATATACTTTTAGATATACTTTAAGGTTAATAAAACATTAGTAACACATACAAGTTCTCATTATAAATACCCTATAATTTCCTGTTGTTAAAAAAAGGTAAAATCACTCAAAACAAGCAAAAAATTCTCAGCATAGGCAGGCTAATGAAAACTGAGCTGTGCTGTCTTGCACAATATTGTACTTTGCACTGCATACCTTTAAATCAATGTTCCTATTAAATCAAATGGAAACAAATGGAAACAATACATAAAAAAGGTATATATCATAACCTAATTCTGTGGACTCTAAATTAAAGCTTGACCTATGTTTAACCTTATACTGTACATGGATTCATAGGAAACATGGCAGCGGTGTCAAAAAAACAACCACTAGTATAAAAGTAATTCTTTTTGCCATGAAATATAAATGGCTCATGTGACCTCAAGCCTAGGTGAAAAATGTCTTGCTACTAGGAGCATTTTGGTTTTTCGAGTTATTATAAACCGCAGAGTCTGTTTTATTCAATTGCCTAGAGCCTGTGTTGTAGACTTGCGCTGACATAAGAGATTCGGCGACATCTTCAAGCAGCAATACTAATCAGAAAGAAGTATGCTTAGCGTTGTCACTGATAAACCAATATGGCTGCACCCCTGTACATATACAATTACAAACTATTCACAAAGGCAAGGTTTTAAAACATTAATGCACATTTACAGGATTATTTACTATTTGCTGACCCTTTTTCAAAGTAAAATTATTTTAGTTTCTTTTTAATACAGCTGGCAATGTTAAACCTATATACCTATGTTAATGTCATGGAAATCTATTCATTTTTCCTAAAAAAAACATAGCTTCTCTGACTCACAAGGCACTCAATTTCATTTTTGCACTGTATTGTTTATTAAAGCACTTTTTTTGTGCATTGGTTTCTCTTTAAACCCACGATATAATTGGTCTCCATAGAACAACACTGTGATGAAAGAGAAAGTAGTTCGCTGTCAGGGCTGTGTGAAAAAAACAAATAAACAGTTACAAACATGAACCATAATGCAAAGCAAATGAGAAACATAAAGTTCTCTCATGTAAATTGCTATTCAGAGTATTAAGCACCTGGTGTTTGATTAAATTCAGATCATGATTGCTAATCCAGTAAAGCACTCTCAAGGTGACTTCAATAATTCACAGTCAGTATGGCACAACGATGCTACTGAATGCTGCGGTAATCGTTGTGTGCATGCAGCTAATTAGATTCTAATCTTTGGGGATGATCAAGGCTAACGAGCTGCAAAAAGTCTTAGTCTGTTTATTTCGATTGCTATCTGCCATTCTGGTTACTATACTTCCACTACACATTGGATTGTTGTACAACTTCTTCTATATTAATATATGTGTTTTTTTTTTTGGTTCAGGTCATATGTGGTACTATACCAATCATACGTTGCATCTATAAGTAACACTCTATATTACTTTACAGGTTAGTAATTCATGTTTCAAAATTTTTAACACATTTGAAAGTTATTACACTGTTTTTAATGTCAAAAAAATCTTTATACAGCTGGTACTATTTTCATTATGTTGATCAATAATGGACTATTGTATTGCATTATATTATGCATACAGTATGTAGGGGCAGTAATGTTAAGTGGAGATACACCCATGGCTATGGTCACTTTAAGGTAAACTATAAGGATTTGGGATCAGTTTTATTTACATTTATTTCCTTTTTTTAATTTATTTTTTCATAAAATAAAAATGATTGGGGTTTAAGTTTATTATGATTGTAGTAAACTTAATATGTTCATGTGTTGAGGCATGTTGTGTTAAGGAAGCCCATTTACTTTGAAAGGGCTCTCAATATCCACTAAAGTATGAAAATGAAAGGCTCTGCACTGTTTTTGACAAAGTATCACTAAACACAGTGACTTCACATTGGTACATTGTGGTGTGCTATAGCGCAGGTAAATTAAGGTCTACTCTATACATGCATTTGGGTGCAGTTCAGAAGAAATATCATTGCACTGCAATGTATATATATTGTACCTTACTGCAAAACAAAGCTGCGAATCCAGCCTAACACTTAAAAATATTGGACCCCATCATGAATGGCTTCAGAGTATCAAAGATTGGAGTCACTCTGGCACCATAATGTACATTTACAGTATACCACAAATCATCTGTTTTTGGTGACCCACAATATGTAAAATCCCTGCACTTTGAAGTGCGTTGCATTGGCCATAAATAGTGCAGGTAGATTTGTTCTTGCATTGAGGCTCATTCAAAGACCATTTATATTGAAGGACAGATACAGTCTACTTAAGACCAATTTTCTTTTGGTGTACAAAGACAGATTTTGCAAAATTGTCTTGCATGCATTCTAAAAATGGAGCAACTTGTGCCAATTTCATGTACCTGTTTAGAACTCGTACTTCACTTTTAATGTGCATGCAAGACACTTTCGCAAAATCTGTCTTTGTACACCAAAAGAAAGTTGGTCTTAAGTAGCTCCACTATTGTAGGATACCAACTTTATTTAATTTATTTTGAATTTGGAGCAGGCATTATGCCACGTATACACGATTGGATTTTCCGACTGGAAATGTTGGATGTGAGCTTGTTGGCGGTAAGACCGACCGTGTGTATGCTCCATCGGACATTTGTTGTTGGACTTTCCGACAACAAATGTTGGCTAGCAGGTTCTCAAATTTTCCACCAACAAATGTTTGTTGTCAGACTTTGCGATCGTGTGTACACAAGTCCGTCAGACAAAAGTCCACGCGTGCTCGGAATCAAGTACGAGATGAAAGCGATCGGTCATGTAAAACTAGCGTTCGTAATAAAGATATTCCATACGTCTTGTACGTCACTGCATTCATAATTGTTGGCCAACATTTGTGTGACCTTGTGTATGCAAGACAAGTTGGTGCCAAAAGTCTTTGAACAAAAAATCACGGTTTTGTTGTCGGAAAGTCCGATCGTGTGTACGGGGCATTAGAGCAGAACTAACTAAATTTGGCGCATGAGTCATTATCAGAACCAAAACCACTGCAGATGTTTTTTGAATTAGGCACAACAAATTAACAAGAGCAATTAATGCAAGAAAAGTAGTGCGGCAGATTTATTGAATCCCCCCTAGTATGTTTCAAAAAGTTAGAGTAAAATATAGAGGAAATTGTAAAAAAAAGTTAAAGAAAAGTGAAAATAGTCTTGCTATAAGCAAAATAATATGTTACAAATAATAGTTGGGAGAATAACATAGTATCTGCTTTTATTGCAAAATTTGGAGTGCAACATCACCAACCGAAGGAAAATAACAAAATATATTGGGATATATTGAGTTCTGTAAGAATTATTTAGTTTTAGGTAAAAATCTACTGGCGAAACAAGTGACTGTTTATAGAACAGCACCCAAACAGAAGAATATACTTTTACCAAGTGCAATAAACATACCCCCAAATAGTAAGAAAAAGTTAGACTAGGAAGATTAGTACAGTAAGTAGGTTGTTATATTCAAACCTGAATATGTAAAATATTTGTTAGAACTTTTCCTGTGGGAAACAGTATGTGGGAAAGACAAGGAGGAAATTAAAATAATATAAGCACATACATTTTTTTTATATAAACATGATTCTAACACTAAGGGATTCAAGTTTTGGGGGGTAGACAAAATTAAAAGAGTTGAGTGGCATTAACATTTCAAGAAGGGAAACTTACCATATACTGTATATACATGAAACAATTTAAAACTTGCTGCTTTAAATATAGAAATAGATTTACATTGTTATATTAGTGGAGCACTACTCCCTGTCTAGGTCTTTCCCACAGGCTTTGACGTGCAACCAGGGACACAGGCTCATTCATATGTTTCTTCAATGAGCAGTCTAGGGGTGTTTTTATTTTGTTGTTTTTATTTTTGGAGAACGGGTTGAGGGAAGTAGTCGGGATACTCCAAAATCAAGAACTGTACCTCAGCTTTAAAGTAGTAACTAAGCAGAGTCCCTTTAAGTAGGAGATTATGTGGGCAAAGCTCTTCATGACACCAGCCAGCATCCCTTTAAATAGACCCCCAGCTGAATTTCTCTAGCAACAGAGGGTTGGCAAAAGCACAAAGGTCCCCAGGATCTCTCAAGCACCTGTACTCACAAGGCCCAAGGAACAGCTGGTAGCCTCCATCCAACTTCCAAGCGAAACCTTCCCAGGATTCCCCATGAACACAATGAGTACAGTGAGCAAACTATGCTTTTACCTAACAACAATTATAGACACACTGACTACAGTTTGGCAACTAAATTTACCTATCAAAAGCACACACTAAACTCTAATTCCTAGCACCTATCTAGGAGAGTGATACATTAGTAATAAATACATTATTATGATAATTTATTGTTTAATCATGAGTGAAACTGAAGCTTTACATACTGTACTGACAACAGCCTTGCTTTTATGGGTAGACAGCCTGATGTGGAAAAATTCTGTACAGGTAGCGATAGTCTACACAAAGGACTGGTTTCCAACTGAGTGAATGTGGTAAAAAATGTACTGTGCATTAATATTTTTTCAATTTACTGTATACATATAGGGAGTATTTAGAAATAGTGTGCAAGCAGAATGTAGCAGCAGCAAGGGCTAAGTAATAGCAGGACAGTAAAGAAAAACCAGCAACGTATATGTGGTAGCGATAAGTATGATGTTTACATTGCTCCTGAGGAAGAAGTTTTGACAAGCTAATGCCTCGTACACACGATCAGATTTTCCGACAACAAATGTTGGATGTGAGCTTGTTGGCGGAAAGTCCGACCGTGTGTATGCTCCATCAAACATTTGTTGTCGGACTTTCCGCCAACAAATGTTGGCTAGCAGGTTCTCAAATTTCCCACCAAAAGTTCACACATGCTCAGAATCAAGCAGAAGGAGCAGCACTGGCTATTGAACTTCCTTTTTATCGGCTCGTCATACGTCTTGTACGTCACCACGTTCCCACGTTCGTAATTGTTGGCCAACATTGTGTGACCATGTGTATGCAAGACAAGTTGGAGCCAACAACCTTCGAACAAAAATCAATGGTTTTGTTGTCGGAAAGTCTGATCGTGTGTACGGGGCATGAGTGTGGATGCATTGGAGCTTGCTGAGTACAGATGCTAATATACTCGTGCTAGTTATAGGACTATCCAATGTGAAGGATTTTAATGTTTTACTGAACATAATGTTTTAAATAGAGCTTTTTCCCCATAGAATAGGTGCTGGAACTACCGCCTTTCAGAGTCACCCCTTGTCTCTGCCCCTACCCATCTCCAAACATTGTTCCTTGGTTCCACCCCCTACCCACCTCCCAGCACCGCCCCTTTTGGGAATACAGAAACAAGTTACATTTGTGCTACTAAGTAATGTGTATGGAATTTGATGATAACTTGATGATGAGAAGATCAGCAAAAGAGATCCCCTGCAGCCAGAAACAATACCACCCCAGCAATAATCGATCCCCCCAGCAACAATAGACCCCCAGGAGCAACAACAGATCACCCCACAGACAGTATCAATAGACCCTCCAGCAGCCAGCTACAATAGACTGCAACCTCAACAGTAGATACCGCCCAGCAACAACTGACCTCCCAGCAACATAAGACCCACCCCAGCAACAATAGATTTCCCACTGGTTACAATAGACCTCCCCAGCAACAATAGATCCCCTGAAAAAATGGATCCCCTCCAGTGACAATAGATCACCCAGCAGCAACAATAGACCTCCCCAGCAACAATAACCCCCCTGCAAAAATAGATTCCCTCCAGCGACAATAGATCCCCCTGCAGCCAGTATCAATAGACCCTGCAGCACAACCCAGCACCCCTTACCATTACATACATTCAGTGCTGGAGAACTGCATTCTCCCACGTTCTCGCTTTATGACAGGAAAAATTGCATACTCATGTGCGATCAGCTGGTCAGAGAGAGAGTGCGGGTAATTAAATACTCTCTTTACACAGGGAGTCCATATAGGATAGGTCATGTGCAGCACAAAATATAATGGTGGTTTCAGGTGTGCTGACTGAGGACGGCTGCCGGCTTGTAACAAGCTAGAAGGGGCTCTGCGGGAGACAAGACACAAAGAAGAGCAGTGCCATCTAAGTGCAGCAATATTAAAACATTTTTTTCCATGGTAGACAATTGGAAACTCACAAGATCATAGATGTGTCAGCTGATAATTAAGGAGGTTCAACCACTCATAGGCAAGGCAGTCGGCTCGCAGATGAAGAGGCAGCTGGTGGTTCCCAGCATTTCCAGGCACTCAGAACGGCTCTGGGGCGGCGATGCATGTCACTTCTGATTTGATATTGCTGCACTTAGATATTTGATTTTATATTGCTGCACTGGTGGCACTGCTCTTCTTTGTGTCTTTAAAGGCTTCATGCCATGTGGATCGTTTTCCTTTTTAAGCAAATGAGCCAAATAAACAGAAAATTTCTTTGATACATAGATAGGAGGATAATATTGAGCCAGAGATGGATTGAGGAGGAGAAGGAGGTGAATGACTTATAATCAGGGAAGACAGTGTGAAAATTGCAGTCTGACGTAAGTCAGTATATAAGAGGTCAAACAACGTCTGGTAAATGAGCATTTTCACAAGATAGCAGAGGAATTTATTGTTTATCATGGAGGAAGGCATAATAATTCACAGCACAAGTCGACTATACAAGGTACTTTTGAGAGTGGACTTTAGGGGAGTTTATGAATTTTGACACTATGAGGTTGATTTTCTAAAACCGGGGAGTGCAAAATCTGGTGCAGCCCTGCATAGAGACTAATCCAGATATTTTTTGTCAAAACTTAATTGAACAAGCTGAACTTAGAAGCCGATTGGCTATTGCACAGCGGCACCAGACTTTGCACTCTCTAGTTTTAGTAAATCAACCCCTGTATCTTTTAATACTTTTAATATTTTTATTAGTGGGTCGTCTAAAAAAGCACAAGATGCTTAGGGGCATGGAAGGTGTAAACACAAACAAACACAGACAACATTGTAATTACATAATATGTGTTTATTTCACAAGAATTTTAAACACAGGGCACAATATAAAACGTTATTTTATAATTTATATAGATAATTAGCACAGCTGCTAGGTTGACACTTAGAATTAGGCAGCGTGAAAACATGTTTATTATAATTATTATATAATCCATTTCTTCTTTCCTAATACAAGGACATCTGAATATTATAAAAAAAAGGAAAGATATACTTGGAAGAGCAAAAGGAAAGGAGAGACAGAATTTTTAGCAATAATTCAGAATGAACTCAGCGGGTGATAATGGCGTTGTTGAGGAAGTGAAGTGTTTTATAAATAAAAATAAAATACAAAAGGTACTCATAAAAAAACATCACATATCTTTGATGGAAACTCCAGATGGCCCATCTTAACAGTCTCTGAATTATTAATCTGAATTAGTTTTTGACTAAGTAGGTCAGAAAAAAACGAATGTTGTTTTGAAAAAAAAAAAGAAAAAACAGACCTTTTTCAACAGAGCAGTTAAGAATAGGGAGATACATGTATGAGAAAATATTAAAATAATGAAAGACGAACCAAACCTGTAAGTAATTTTATATATTTTTTTACCACTTGAAGACCAGCCTGTTGGGCCTCTTTCCAGGCCATTTTTCAGTTTTCAGCACTGTGATATTTTGACTAACAGTTGCTCAGTTATACAACTCTGTACCCAAATGAATGTATATAATATTTTAGACAGATAGTTTTCTTTTGTGTTATTTATTCACCACTGGGTTTTTATTTTTAACTATATAAGAAAATTGAAAAAAAAAAAAAAAAAGCCATTTCCCTTTCTATTATAAAACTTTGAAAATAAATAATCCGTCTTCAATAAATGCAGGTCAAAATATATTCTGTTACAAACCTTTGTAAAAAAAATATGTTTATATTATTTAGTGGGATATTTTTTTAAGAGGCATGGTGCAATCTTTGGAAGAATCCAGAAAGAAAATTAAAATGTATTTTTTTTACACAAAGTTGTAAATTAATACAATATTTCTACCACACAGCATGGGCATACTTAGAATTACATCCCAAAATATATTCTGCTACTCCTCCCAATTATGGGGATACAACATATGTGAGGCTTTGTAGGTGTTTAGCTGCATGGAGAGACCAGAAATTCAAGGAGCACCTTCAGGCTTGCCAGGGGCACATCTAATTTCCTGACTACCGATCACGTTTGGACAACCTAGAATGCCAGGTAATAGAAACATCCACAAAATGACCACATTTTGGAAAGAAAACGCTAAAAAGGATTTTCAAGAGGCACATGGTCTTTTTTTGTACAATGAAGAATGAAAATGTTTTTTTTTACACAAAGTTGTCAGTTAATAAGATTCCTTACACACAGTATGGCCATACTTAGAATTACACACCAAGCACATTCTACTACTTTTGCTGAGATACCACATATGTGAGACTTTATTTGGAGCTTGACCACATAGAGGGGCTCAATATCTAAGGACCACCTTTTGGAGAATAAACACCCCAAGGTATTTTTTAAAAGTCAAGGTGAGTCTTTTGAAGATTTAATTTTTTGCCACAAGTTTAGAATAATGCGGAAAGAAAATGAAAGTAATTTAAAGTATCAATTTAATATGATAAATGTAGCATAGGGATGGGCCCGGTGTTCGATTCAAACCCATGTTCGAATCAAACATTGGGCGTTCGCCCGTTCGGCGAGCCCAGAACTATTTGGGCTGCTCGCATCACATTCGTGTGATGCGAGCGGCCCGCAATGCATTGCGCCAGTCGCAGTGCAATGCTGGCTGATGATTGGCCAAGCATGCACTGTGACCCCGCATGCTTGGCCAATCACAGCGCCGGCAGCGAGGAGAGCCCTAATTGGCTACAGGCAGGAGGCTCAGGGGCTTTAGTACACGCCCCATGGTATAAGAGGCCGCCGCGGCGGCGGCCTCGCATATTGTGTTTCAGTGTCAGCGTGTCAGTGTGCTGCTGACTGCTGACATTATGTGCTGTATTTCTGGGGATTTGTGTGTGCGTGCTGTTAGTACAGCATGGCAGTATCACATCTGGGGGGTGTCTATAGTTAAAACAATAAATAAAGCCGCGCTAATTGAACAAATAGGTACTTGGTGACCTATACCTTAGTGTAAAAAGTCCTCAAGCAACAATGTGATAAATGCAGAGGCAAAAATGACAAATTGTATATCAAACAATAAGTACGCACAAAAATAGTACCTAAACAATAAAGTCCAGTGACATAAAGGATAAGTGAAAAATGGTAAAAAATGAAAAAAAATGAAAAAATTATAATAATGAGTGAAAAAATAGTTCATAAAGGTGACACTGTGAACTCAAACTTCTGGTGACAGTAAAGAACGAAAACACCGTGATCCACCACCAGTATAAAGTTGCGCTTACCAGAAGCAAGCTTTAAACACGCCTGTAGTGTGTTATACACCGGGACAGAAATGGACCTTCAGACATCAGCACCAATCTGGATCTCCTCGAACAGGTTAAACCAGGGGTAGAAGTTCCAATGTTGTTTACCACTTGGATCAATCAGGAATGGACACACTCTCCAAACAAAAGCATCGATCCCAGAACCGTTCAACAGCCCATATGGAATATAGGAAGAAAAGGGGATGCTCCCATAGTGTGATACCAAAAATTAAGTTTATTTAAAAGAAAAGCAATCCTACTTACATCAAAAGAGAAGTATATGAGCAGGACAAATAAAATCGCCGGCCGGCTTGCAATACACCCGCTCACAACGCGGAACGCGATGACGTCAGTGCGTCAGCCTCCCATTTTTGTGCGTACTTATTGTTTGATATACAATTTGTCATTTTTGCCTCTGCATTTATCACATTGTTGCTTGAGGACTTTTTACACTAAGGTATAGGTCACCAAGTACCTATTTGTTCAATTAGCGCGGCTTTATTTATTGTTTTATCTTGTTTATGTGTGTATCCACATTTTTTTTGCTGCTGCTACTTATGTACACTTCAATTTATATTTCTAGCCCTAATAATTGCTTTGTTGGGGCATATGAATATTTTTTGCACCTATTAGCGCGGTGTTTGCTACACCTTTTTATTGGGTGTCTATAGTTGCCTGTGAAGGGGGGCATGTTTTCTGTGCTTAGAACTGTCCCTGCAAAAAGTGTCATTTTTGCAGGGAAAAAAGCAATTTAAAAGCACTCGCGGCTAATCAATTGATGGCTCCCGTAACACAGAGAACTGTCATTCATTGATAAAAAAAAAAAAAAAAAAAAAAGCGTGGGGGTCCCCCCAAATTCAATAACCAGGCCCTTCAGGTCTGGGATGGATATTAAGGGGGACCCCAGCCAAAAAAAATGGCGTGGGGTCCCCCTCAAAATCCATACCAGACCCTTATCCGAGCACGCAACCTGGCCAGCCGCAGGAAAAGAGGGGGGACGAGAGCGGCCCCCCCTCCCGCCTGAACCGTACCAGGCCACATGCCCTCAACATTGGGAGGATGCTTTGGGGGTCTGAGACCCCCAAAGCACCTTGTCCCCATGTTGATGAGGACAAGGGCCTCTTCCCCACAACCCTGGCCGGTGGTTGTGGGGGTCTGCGGGCGGGGGGCTTATTGGAATCTGGAAGCCCCCTTTAACAAGGGGACCCCCAGATCCCGCCCCCCCCTGTGTGAAATGGTAAGGGGGTACGAAAGTACCCCTACCATTTCATCAAAAAAGTGTCAAAAATGGTAAAAATGACAGGAGGCTGTCTTTGACAATTCCTTTATTAAAATCTTCTTTCTTCTTTCTTCTGGTCTTCCTTTCTTCATCCTTCGGTTTCTTCATCTTCTCCTTCCGGCATCTTCTTCCATCTTCTTCTTCCATCATCTTCTTCCTCCGATCCGCTTCTTCTTGCACTGGTCTTCTCGTCCTTCTCGTCCGGCATCTTCTTCCATGGTGTCGGCGTCGGTGTCTCTTCTTGGGCCACTCCTCGCACTGGGAGGCTCCCGCTGTGTGAGGCTTCGCTGCGTTTGACAGGTCTTTTATAACGGAGGGCACCTGGTGACCCCGCCCCCTCTGACGCACAGGGACGTCATGGGGAATTCCCTATGGCTTTCCCCATGACGTCAGAGGGGGCGGGGTCACCAGGTGCCCTCCGTTATAAAAGACCTGTCAGATGGAGCAAAGCCTCACACAGCGGGAGCCTCCCATTGCGAGGAGCGGCCCGACAGAAGAACAGACGCCGACGCCATGGAAGAAGATGCCGGACGAGAAGGACAAGAAGACCAGCGCAAGAAGAAGCGGATCAGAGGAAGAAGATGGAAGAAGATGACTGAAGGAGAAGATGAAGAAACCGAAGAAAGAAGATTTTAATAAAGGAATTGTCAAAGACCGTCTCCTGTCATTTTTACAATTTTTGACACTTTTTTGGTGAAATGGTAGGGGTAATTTGTACCCCCTTACCATTTCACACGGGGGGGGGCGGGATCTGGGGGTCCCCTTGTTAAAGGGGGCTTCCAGATTCCGATAAGCCCCCGCCCGCAGACCCCCACAACCACCGTCCAGGGTTGTGGGGAAGAGGCCCTTGTCCTCATCATCATGGGGACAAGGTGCTTTGGGGGTCTCAGACCCAAAAGCATCCTACCAATGTTGAGGGCATGTGGCCTGGTACGGTTCAGGCGGGAGGGGGGCCGCTCTCGTCCCCCCCTCTTTTCCTGCGGCCTGCCAGGTTGCGTGCTCGGATAATGGTCTGGTATGGATTTTGAGGGGGACCCCACGCCATTTTTTTTGGCTGGGGTTCCCCTTAAAATCCATCCCAGACCTCAAGGGTCTGGTATGGATTTTGAGGGGGACCCTACGCCATTTTTTTTTTTTTTTTTGGCTGGGGTCCCCCTTAATATCCATCCCAGACCTGAAGGGCCTGGTTATTGAATTTGGGGGGACCCCCACGCTTTTTAAAAAAAAAAAATTTATTTTTTATTAATGACTTTTTTTTAATGAATGACTGTTCTCTGTGTTACGGGATCCGTCAATTCCCATTAGCCGCGAGTGATTTTAAATAGCTTTTTTTCTTGCAAAAATTACACTTTTTGCAGGGACAGTTCTAAGCACAGGAAACATGCGCCCCTTCACAGGCATACTATAGACACCCCCCAGGTACGAAATTTAAAGGAATATTACACTTTTATTGTTTCACTTTAAGCATTATTAAAATCACTGCTCCTGAAAAAACGGCCGTTTTAAAAAAATATTTTTGCATTGATACATGTCCCCTGGGGCAGGACCCAGGTCCCCAAACACTTTTTATGACAATAACATGCATATTAGCCTTTAAAATTAGCACTTTTGATTTCGAACGTTCGCATCCAATAGGGTTCTAAAGCTCTCACGGACTTTAGGTTCTGGTGCGAGCCGAACGGGGGGGTGTTCGGCTCATCCCTAATGCAGCATTGACATTTCACACCAAAATACATTCTGTAACTCATTCTGACTATGGGAGTACCACATGTGTGAGACTTTTTCAGTGTTTGGACAGATATATACCAGACATTGTATTTTGTATGTCACAAACAAACCCCCCAAAAAACAACATTGTATCGAAAACAGTGTACTATAATACTTGCCTCTGTATGAGTGGTCAGTAGCATCACCTATATCAGTTCCCATTCCCATAGTCCAAGCAAGTCTAGCCTACTTGTATATGCCTGCCCCCAGGAATGTCATGTTCACTGGTCAGGAAGTACTGGAGGTTGAAAAAAAGAATTCCTGTGGTTGAAGAACTGCAGTTGTCCACAGGGAATGACTAAGATTGTTGTCTCAGAGGAACATGGACAGTGGGACGTGCAGATGGGTCAGTTCAGACGGCAGGCAGAGAGACGGTCAGCAAACAGACAAGAGGTTGATCCAGGTAATGGGCAGAAATGTGGTGAATAAACCAACCAGGTTAATACAGGTGGCAGGCAGGGGTACCACAGCACTGGTGTGGTGGTGATCAAGAACACAGATGCTAGCTGCACTGGTGACTAGGTATGAGCTTAGTGTTCAGTCTAAACATTAGCTCAGACTGAACATTGAGTGCTCTAATGTTCATACGAATGCTGAAGGCAGGGGCGGATCCAGGGGGGGGCAACAGGGCAACCCCCCCCCCCCCGAACTTGCTGACATGACTGTCTCTCAGTGTGTGTCACTTGCTCAACTGCCTCAACACTGACTCACAGTTGCTCTGCGGCTGCGGCTGCCTCTGCCCGGTCTGCCGAGTCTCTCTCACATCAGCCGATCAGCGGCGCAGAGAGAGAGAGACTCGATTGATAGCAGGAGGAATGGGTGGGTGGAGCCTCTTCCCTGCACTCGTTGCTAACGCCTGGGCCGCCTGACGTCTAGCAACGAGTGACGTCACTGAGTCACGTAGGGCTCTCCTGTCAGTCAGTCTCTGACTCAGAGCCGCTGCCCCGGCCCCCGATGTGACTCACTGGAGCTGCTTGACAGCTGGAGAACAGGCCGCCGCCAGGGAGAGGAGAGAACAGTGCCACAGGCACAGACAGTATGTTTAAACTTTAAACCTTACAAAGACAAAGTACAGTTGTAACAACTTCCTGTTCCCCACCATTATTCCAACCACCGCACCGCCGCTAACATCATGTCAGCGCCCACAGAGTCAATCTGTGACTGCACTGCAGAGCGCCAGTATTCTTCTTTCTCCACCCCTGACTGTGTTGGCCCCACCCACCGGCACGCACCCTCCATCTTGTCCACGCTACAAGCCTCCGCCGCCCCTGAGTTAGTGTTGGCTCCACCCACCTCCTCCATCTTCTCCACCTTGCGCAGTCTACAGAGCGGCTTGACTTGTCTTGAATACAGCATCACAGGAAGAAGACTTATTGAGAAGATTACTGGATCCATCCATCCCATCCATCCCCACTCCATTGCTCCTGCATGGGAACCCCTCCCCTCTCACCAGAGCACCCAAATAGTTGACGACTAAACGTGAGTAAAAGTATGAATGAATGAATGTCATGTGACATGTGTGCCATTAGGTATGAAAAAAAAATGCCCTTTTAGTCTTAACTTGTTTAATCTTCACCCCTGCAGCTCCAAAAAGTTTTCCCACAAATAGAGCTTTCTATTGGTGGTATTTGATCACCTCTGCGGTTTTTAATTTTTGTGCTATAAACAGAAAAAGCGACAGTTTTGAAAAAAAAAAAATATATTTTTTTTTTTTGCTTTTTGCTATAAAAAAATGTCTTCCTCAGTTTAGGCCAATATGTATTCTTCTCCATATTTTTGGTTAAAAAGAAATCGCAATAAGTGCATATTGATTCGTTTGCGCAAAATTCATAGCGTCTACAAACTAGATTTATGGCATTTATATTAGATCAGTGATTTTTAGTGGTACTGCAACATTGCAGCGGAGAGATCGGACACCTAACTGACACTTTTGACACTTTTTGGGGACCAGTGACACTAATAAAGTGATCAGTGCTAAAAAATATGCACTGTCACTGTACTAATGACACTGGCAGGGAAGCGGTTAACATCAGATGTTGATCAAAGTGTTAACTGTGTGCCTAGGGGGTTCTTGCTAATTGTGTGGGCGATGGACTCACTAGATGAACAGAGTGATCTGTGTTCCTAGTTAGCAGGAACACAAGATCGCTCTGTTCATCTCTGACAGAACGGCAGTCTGCCTTGTTTACATCTGTAGACCGCTGTTCTATCTCTGTGGGGAGCGATCGTGGGTGGCTGGCGGACATCGCTTCCTCCAGACTCTCTGATTGGCTCCCCCTCTGGCCAATCAGCGTGCACGCCTTCGCTGGCTGTTGCAGAAAATGGCCTACAGGTATGTAGTTTCGTGCGATAGAGCTGACCTGCTGCAGTATATGTACTGGTACAAAAGTTTATAGCCTAAAGGAAACAGAACAGGTGAGTTTATAAGGAAAACAATGTAACCAATGTTGCTGTTATTTTAGGAAGAACCTTAGGCCCCTTTCAAATGGGGCAGATTCTGTTTCAATCAGCAGGGGATTGGCCGACAGATCCCCTGTTGATTGGAGCAGAGCGGGCGGATGACATCTGTATCCGCCAAGTTTCTGAAGAGCAAACAAAGACTAAGCCTGCTCTACTCTATATGCGACTGGGTGTAAACGGACTCCGCTGTCTGTTTACACCCAACTACTTCTAATTCGATTTTCCAACACAGAAGAGGGCAGATCCCCATCATCCCCTTCCATTTTTTTCTCGAGAAAATCGGAGAGGAGGTAGGTAGGTATAAATGGGCCATTTATACCTGCCTGTCTATAGGAATGCATTGACCTTGACCTTTCCAGTCGGGTCCCCCTGAAAAACTGACCGACAGACTTGATCATTAGAACCCCTGACAATTTTTTTTATTGCTGTTGGGCACTGATAAGGCTGCATTTAATGGGCATTGGTGATGCTGCATTGATCTCTTGTATCATGTCAGCAGTCTCTGATTATCTCCTGTATCATGTCTGCAGTCTCTGGTCATCTATTGTATCATGTCTGCAGTCTATGGTCATCTCTTGTATCATGTCTGCAGTTTATGGTCATCTCTTGTATCATGTCTGCAGTCTCTGATCATCTCTTGTATCATGTCTGCAGTTTATGGTCATCTCTTGTATCATGTCTGCAGTCTCTGATCATCTCTTGTATCATGTCAGCAGTCTATGGTCATCTCTCGTATCATGTCTGCAGTCTCTGATCATCTCTTGTATCATGTCTGCAGTCCCTGATCATCTCTTGTATCATGTCTGCAGTTTATGGTCATCTCTTGTATCATGTCTGCAGTCTCTGATCATCTCTTGTATCATGTCTGCAGTCTCTGATCATTTCTTGTATCATGTCTGCAGTCTATGGTCATCTCTTGTATCATGTCTGCTGTCTCTGATCATCTCTTCTATCATGTCTGCAGTCTCTGATCATCTCTTGTATCATGTCTGCAGTCCCTGATCATCTCTTGTATCATGTCTGCAGTTTATGGTCATCTCTTGTATCATGTCTGCAGTCTCTGATCATCTCTTGTATCATGTCTGCAGTCCCTGATCATCTCTTGTATCATGTCTGCAGTTTATGGTCATCTCTTGTATCATGTCTGCAGTCTCTGATCATCTCTTGTATCATGTCTGCAGTCTCTGATCATTTCTTGTATCATGTCTGCAGTCTATGGTCATCTCTTGTATCATGTCTGCAGTCTCTGATCATCTCTTGTATCATGTCTGCAGTCTCTGATCATCTCTTGTATCATGTCTGCAGTCTCTGATCATTTCTTGTATCATGTCTGCAGTCTATGGTCATCTCTTGTATCATGTCTGCAGTCTCTGATCATTTCTTGTATCATGTCTGCAGTCTCTAATCATCTCCTGTATCATGTCTGCAGTCTATGGTAATCTATTGTATCATGTCTGCAGTCTCTGATCATCTCTTGTATCATGTCTGCAATGTATTCTTGCAATATGTAAACAGGGGGTCAGTTCAGTTATGGTACATGTACATGTCAGCAATGTGTGTGCAGTGCTGTTCTATAGTCAATTACTTTATGTGGTGTGCACTTTTGTACTTTAATTATAGAAACAGGAAAATGAGTCAGAAAAGAGTGAACTGCAGGACTATAGATTCTTTCTTCAGTGCCAGTGCAAAAAAGTCATCAGGAGTAAGGATGAGCCCGGTGTTCGATTCAAACCCATGTTCGAATCGAGCACCGGGTGTTCGCTCGCTCGGCGAGCCCAGAACTATTGGGGCCGCTCGCATCAAATTCGTGTGATGCGAGCGGCCCCGCAATGCATTGCGGCCCGCGCAGTGCAATGCTGGCTGATGATTGGCCAAGCATGCACTGTGACCCCGCATGCTTGGCCAATCACAGCGCCGGCAGCGAGGAGAGCCATAATTGGCTACAGGCAGGATGCCTGTAGCCAATTATAGCTCAGGGGCTTTAATACACGCCCCACGGCGGCGGCCTCGCATATTATGTTTCACTCACAGTGTCAGCGTGTCAGTGTGCTGCTGACTGCTGACAACAATATGTGCTTTATTTCTGGGGATATGTGTGTGCATGCTGTTAGAACAGCATTGCAGTATCACATCTGGGGGGTGTCTATAGGTAGCCTGTGAAGGAGGCAGGTTTCCTGTGCTTAGAACTTTCCCTGCAAAAAAGTGTCATTTTTGCAGGAAGAAAGCTATTTAAATCACTCGCGGCTAATGAATTGATGGCTCCTGTAACACAGAGAGCTGTCATTCATTAATAAAAAACAAAAAAAAAAAGCGTAGGGGCCCCCCAAATTCAATAACCAGGCCCTTCAGGTCTGGGATGGATATTAAGGGGGATCCCAGCCAAAAAAAAAAAAAAAAAATGGCGTAGGGTCCCCCTCAAAATCCATACCAGACCCTTGAGGTCTGGTATGGATTTTAAGGGGAACCCTAGCCAAAAAAAATGGCGTGGGGTCCCCCTCAAAATCCATACCAGACCCTTATCCGAGCACGCAACCTGGCAGGCCGCAGGAAAAGAGGGGGGGACGAGAGCGGCCCCCCCTCTCGCCTGAACCGTACCAGGCCACATGCCCTCAACATTGGGAGGATGCTTTGGGGGTCTAAGACCCCTAAAGCACCTTGTCCCCATGTTGATTAGGACAAGGGCCTCTTCCCCACAACCCTGGCCGGTGGTTGTGGGGGTCTGCAGGCGGGGGGCTTATCGGAATCTGGAAGCCCCCTTTAACAAGGGGACCCCCAGATCCCGGCCCCCCCCCTGTGTGAAATGGTAAGGGGGTACAAAAGTACCCCTACCATTTCACCAAAAAAGTGGCAAAAATGGTAAAAATGACAGGAGACAGTCTTTGACAATTCCTTTATTAAAATCTTCTTTCTTCTTTCTTCATCCTTCGGATTCTTCATCTTCTCCTTCCTTCATCTTCTTCCATCTTCTTCTTCCATTTTCTTCTTCCTCCGATCCGCTTCTTCTTGCGCTGGTCTTCTCGTCCTTCTCGTCCGGCATCTTCTTCCGTCGGCGTCGGCGTCGGTGTCGGTGTCTTCTTGGGCCGCTCCGCGCAATGGGAGGCTCCCGCTGTGTGAGGCTCCGCTCCATCTGACAGGTCTTTTAAAACGGAGGGCACCTGGTGACCCCGCCCCCCTCTGACGTCATGGGGAAAGCCATCATGGAATTCCCCATGACGTCCCTGTGCGTCAGAGGGGGCGGGGTCACCAGGTGCCCTCCATTATAAAAGACCTGTCAGACGGAGCGGAGCCTCACACAGCGGGAGCCTCCCATTGCGCGGAGCGGCCCAAGAAGAGACAGAGACACCGACGCCGACGGAAGAAGATGCCGGACGAGAAGGACGAGAAGACCAGCGCAAGAAGAAGC
Organism: Lithobates sylvaticus; assembly: GCA_028564925.1. NCBI lineage: Eukaryota > Metazoa > Chordata > Amphibia > Anura > Ranidae > Lithobates > Lithobates sylvaticus. The sequence continues at coordinate 237,228,486 of CM053026.1, forward strand.
GGATCGGAGGAAGAAGAAAATGGAAGAAGAAGATGGAAGAAGATGAAGGAAGGAGAAGATGAAGAATCCGAAGGATGAAGAAAGAAGAAAGAAGATTTTAATAAAGGAATTGTCAAAGACTGTCTCCTGTCATTTTTACCATTTTTGCCACTTTTTTGGTGAAATGGTAGGGGTACTTTTGTACCCCCTTACCATTTCACACAGGGGGGGGGCCGGGATCTGGGGGTCCCCTTGTTAAAGGGGGCTTCCAGATTCCGATAAGCCCCCCGCCCGCAGACCCCCACAACCACCGGCCAGGGTTGTGGGGAAGAGGCCCTTGTCCTAATCAACATGGGGACAAGGTGCTTTAGGGGTCTTAGACCCCCAAAGCATCCTCCCAATGTTGAGGGCATGTGGCCTGGTACGGTTCAGGCGAGAGGGGGGGCCGCTCTCGTCCCCCCCTCTTTTCCTGCGGCCTGCCAGGTTGCGTGCTCGGATAAGGGTCTGGTATGGATTTTGAGGGGGACCCCACGCCATTTTTTTGGCTAGGGTTCCCCTTAAAATCCATACCAGACCTCAAGGGTCTGGTATGGATTTTGAGGGGGACCCTACGCCATTTTTTTTTTTTTTTTTTTGGCTGGGATCCCCCTTAATATCCATCCCAGACCTGAAGGGCCTGGTTATTGAATTTGGGGGGACCCCTACGCTTTTTTTTTTTTCATTTTTTTTTTTTTTTTTTATCAATGACTTTTTTTTATGAATGAGTTTCAATGAATCACTGTTCTCTGTGTTACGGGAGCCGTGAATTAACATTAGCCGCGAGTGATTTTAAATAGCTTTTTTACTTTCAAAAATGACACTTTGCGCAGAGACAGTTCTAAACACGGGAAACATGCGCCCCTTTACAGGCATACTATAGACACCCCCCAGGTACGAAATTTAAAGGAATATTACACTTTTATTGTTTCAATTTAAGCATTATTAAAATCACTGCTCCTGAAAAAACGGCCGTTTTTAAAAAAAATTTTTGCATTGATACATGTCCCCTGGGGCAGGACCCAGGTCCCCAAACACTTTTTATGACATTAACATGCATATTAGCCTTTAAAATGAGCACTTTTAATTTCGAACGTTCGCATCCATTATAACTAATAGGGTTCTAAAGCTCGCACGGACTTTAGGTCCGTTCGCGGGTTCTGGTGCGAGCCGAACGGGGGGGTGTTCGGCTCATCCCTAATCAGGAGAAAAGACAATAGTAGAAAGCACTTCAAGTATGGAAATTGACACTACCCTCCCATCCTGTTCTAGTACATATGTAGAGCCAATATCTGGTGAAACAGATCCTAATGTGTCGCCACTGTATGTTGATACCCCGCCTCAAACCAGCAGTATCTTAGTTAATGACATCGGCACACATCTTGGGAAAAAAATCAGCGACTACACCAAATGCTTGCTATTGGAAAATCCATGGCAACCTCCTCCTGGATATAAATTACCTTTCTCTGTTTAGAACATGACTTCCAAGAATGGAGAAACTCAGGAAAAAAAAAGATACTTGTCAAAACAACATATTGACAGTTTTCCTTGGCTAGTGTATTCACTTGCCAAAAAGGGATTGTTTTGCAAGTACTGTGCATTGTTTGCACAACATCGGAAAGGTGGTCATACAAAAGGCATGGCCCTTGGTAAATTGGTAATGGAGCCCCTTACTAATTTTAAAAAGCTTAAGGGCAAGGATGGAGATTTGGAAGTCCATGCAAGGCTTGTTTATCACCAGGAGAGTATATTTGAAGGAAATGCATTTTTAAAAACCTACCATGCACCGGAAAATGAAATTGTTAATCAAATAAACTCGCATAGTCTTCAAAAAGTGAAAGAGAACCGAGAGCGAATTCGTCCTATCGTTGAGTCAATTATATTCTAGGGTAGACAAAATATACCTCTGCGTGGTCACCGAGATAATGGTGCTTTACTGGATGACTCCACCCCGGAAGTGAATGAAGGCAACTTTCGGGAATTGCTAAGGTGCAGTGTTGCATCTGGAGACCAAATATTAGAGAAGCACCTCCTTACTGCATCTTCTCGCGGTACATACATTTCAAAATCCACACAAAATGATTTAATCGGGTGTTGTGGTGATGAAATCAGTAGTGTCATTGTAGCTAGAATCAAAGAGGCTTGCTATTTTAGTATAATATTTGATGAGACTACAGACATTTCCCATACTGAACAACTTACACTGAACTTTAGGTATGTCTACAATGGATCGATTCGTGAGGATTTTATAAAATTTGTAGATGCCTATGAATTTGCAACCCAGAAGGAATCAGGTTCAGAACCAAGGCTTACAGGAAAGGTTTTAGGCCAGATGGTTGTCCAACTAAGACCTCTCCCTGGACATCACTCATTGTGTTGGCATTGGAACAGACAGTTGCAGCGTTATGTCTTCAGAGGTGGCTGGTGCTGTATCAGAGATTCTCCATGTAGCACCCAACAGTTGCAGATGTCCTTGCTACAATCATTGTCTGAACAATTCAATTTCAAAGTCCTCACAAGTGCCAGCAGTTCGCAATGCAGTAGCAGTGGTCAAATCAACCATTTCATTTTTTAACCAATCAGCAAAGTGTCATTTTATTTTAAAGCAGGAGTTGGGCTCTCAGCTTACCAGTCTTTGTGAAACTAGATGGGTAGAGCGCCATGATTCTCTCATAAGATTTCGGAGTGGACTTGTAAAAGTTGTGAGTGCACTATCTGCAATATCTCAGTGGAATTGCTCAAGCACTAGCTCAACAGCATCTACTCTGATTCATTCTCTGTGCAGTGCGGAATTCATATTTTCCTTGGTTTCACTCATCAGTGTTCTGAAAGTAACCCTTCCTCTGAGTCGCTTCCTTCAATCCCCAACAATTGATTTGACAAGCGCATCTGAATGTTTAACTGATACCTTGGCAACTATGGATAATATGCGATGTAACGCTGATGGCACTTTTTCCACTTTGCATATGGAGGCTACAGAATTGGCATCAGAACTTGGAGTGGAACTAAAATTGCCACGTATTGTAGGCAGACAAGTGCACAGATTAAATTACAATGCAGAATCAACTGAGGAATACTACAGGAAATCGTTGTATATTCCCTTGCTGGACAACATTATTAATGATTTAAAAACTCATTTTCCAGAAAATTCGATGCAGTGTTTCCAGATTCAAATCTTAATGCCAGCAGTACTTTTTGGAAAAAAAATGGAAACCATGGTTCCTGTGGCTGTGCAATCATTATCAAAGCGTTTCCACCCTCTTCTAGCTGATGGTAAGCAGAAGATAATGCAGACATTGCTGCAGGGAGAAGTAAGTCTATTGCCGCGTACACACGTGCAGACTTTTGCCGGCGGACCTAGTCCAGCGGACAATCCCGCCGGACTTTCCAGCTGGGTCCGCTGGACTTTCCGAGCGTGTGGACTTGCCCACACACGTGCGGACTTGCCCACACACGCACGGACGGATAATCCGCCGGCCAAAGTCCGCAGGACTTTTGAAAATGAACGGACTTGCCGCTCATCGGCAAGTCCGTTCATTTAGCACGTGACTTCAGATTACGTAGCTAGCGTAGGCAGTAAATGCCGCCGCACTGGCTCCGTAAGCTGGCATGGATTTAAAGGGACTCCCCACGCCGAAAAAACGGCGTGGGGGTTCCCCCCAAATCCATGTCAGACCCTCATCCGAGCACGCAGCCTGGCAGGCCAGGAAAGGGGTGGGGACGAACGAGCGCCCCCCCCCCTCCTGAGCCGTACCAGGCCACGTGCCCTCAACATGGGGGGTGCCCTGGGGAAAGGGGGGCCGTGCGGCCCCCCCACCCCAAAGCACCTTGTCCCCATGTTGATGAGGACAAGGGCCTCTTCCCGACAACCCTGGCCGTTGGTTGTCGGGGTCTGCGGGCGGGGGCTTATCGGCATCTGGGAGCACCCTTTAATAAGGGGGCCCCCAGATACCGGCCCCCCACCCTATGTGAATGAGTATGGGGTACGATGTACCCCTACCCATTCACCTAAGGTGTAAAATGTAAAGTAAAACAAACACACACACTTTTGAAAAAATAGTTTATTGCACTGCTCCGGGGGTCTTCTTCCGTCTTGGGGGTCTTCTCGCCGGACTCCCCAGCCATTTACCAAGCTCTTTT
>CM053026.1:237233127-237293618 GCA_028564925.1 Lithobates sylvaticus
CCAGAGATACAAGAAGTGAGAGAAAATCTCTGCAAAGTAAGGGTAATTCCCCTCTTAGACAGTTGTCCCCGAAACATGTGCTCCCATTGAAGGTTTTGCCTTCACTTTGTGCTCTGCTGAAAACTGTAAAATGTAGATTTTCCATTGCTTTCTGCTTAAGTGACAATGGTCACAAGGGCAAACAGAGAATGTGAATCTATATAGCAGAGACACCAACAGAAATGAGAATTTGACCAGGGAATCTAGCCCTATCAAAACATACATTTACACATACACTTTAAGTCCACTCCAGTGTCAAGTGGTGGCTGGTGTTTTGTTTTTGGGGGGGCGGCAAACAACCACCCCCCCCGGTCGGCTGGCAGCAAACCCCCACCTCTTCTGCCCGGTCGGTCTGTCGGCGGTCGGATCACCGGCAATGCTCTTTTAAGCCTAATAGAGCCTCTAGCTCTAATCACGTGCTTAAAAAAAAAACACCCCCCCATTGGAATCCATGGTCCGGTGCCCTGCATGTAGATGAGGGGACCAGATGCATTGATGGGGGGGCGGCGCCCGTGCGCCCCTAACGGACAGGCCGCCACTGGTCCACTCATTCTCTGAGCCCCTGCACTAATTTTAAGTGTTGGTTCACCTTTTACGAAATTTGGCAAAAAATGCCTATGCATTATAGCTTCCTCAGTACATTTTTCTGCAGTCTTCTTTTTTGTGAAAAAATTAATTGAAAAGAAAATTGAATTAAAAATAATTTTTCAAACTGCTTATTTTATTGTCTTTTCCTTTGTATCCTGCCTGAATGGCAGGGTGTACTGAGTAGACATGTGCACTGCCACTTTTTTTTTTTTTCCAGTTTTTCAGGTCATTCGTTATGATCACAACTTGTAAATTCGAACATTCGTAAATTCAAAAATTCAGAAATCCAAAAATAAGAAAGAAAATCTTAAAATTCTACTAACAATATAGTAATAACTAACTATATAGTTATAGGTATTGGAATTTCTTTTCAAATTTGGCTGTTAGTGTATGTAACAAATAAAAATGTATCCAAAGTTACGAATTATCCAAAATAACGAATGCCGCATCTAAACTAATGGAACGGAACAAATCAATAATAAATAATAATAATAATGATGAGTATTTACTATTACTATTGTTTTTATCATTATTAATTTGTTATGTTCCATTAGGCATTCAATATTTTGGATAATTCATAACTTTGGATAAATTTGTATTCGTTACGTTCACTAACAACCAAATTTGAAAGGAAATTCCAATACCTATAATTTAATAGTTAGTAATAGTTAAGCTATTATTAGTTATTTATTATTTCAGATTTTCGAATTTCCGAATATCCAAATTTCCGAATACTCGAATTTCCAAATATTCAGAAAAATTTGTTAAACGGGGGGTTTATGTTAATTTGGATATTTCCAAATTTCCGAAATTTTTGAAATTCATTGAAAAACAAATTTGCAACAAAGCTAATTGCACATGTTTAGTACTGAGCATTGGATAAGCAGCCCTGGCAACTAAAGAGAACACAGCTTTGTTCCCTACCCACGCAGGTGCAGTCCACTCTTACAGAATGCCGAACTGCGAGAGATAGCAGACTGTGCAGACATGGGTAGGAAATTAGGCTGAGTGATCATTCATGAGTAGCCAGGTGCCTAGACATTAGGATAGTGTAAACAAAGCCTTAAATGATAATGATAAGGTTGCTAAGGTTGCTAAGTAAAGAATTCCACATAGGTATGGCCATTGGAGGAGAACAGGCTGAGCTCCCAGCAGAGCTAGAGAACTGACCACAATGTGCTCTCTTGCTCAGCATGGTCAGTTTTTAATAAGAAAGCAGAGTGACTGGCAGGAACACCATGGATTTCACACAAAGAAAGCAATATAAAGAGAACAGGATACTTTCTCATACAAGTACATGGTACAGCAGCCACATATCAGGAATATGAAATGCTGGGGTAACAAACACTTTAAATTACTTCATGAAAAAGGGAGCACCAATTGTTATGTATAACTTGTCGTAAAATAATATTAAGAATGCACTCCATAGACAGCAACAAGTATATTTACCTTAAAGCCAAGCCCTAGCTGTCATGTCAGACTGGGTTTGGGAGTTAAAATCTCTGCTGTAAACACACACAGTAATAAAGATCCAATGGTGCCACTGTGCATGAAATTACTAGTGTCAGTAATGTCATCATTACTGTGTTTAAAATGATGACAGTTAAAGAGGAGGTAAAGCCTTCTTTAAAAAAAAAAAAAAACGGAACCTGCAAGGCAAAGGCATAATGAGCTAGTATGCATAGCATACTAGCTCATTATGAATAACTTACCTGAGAACGAAGCCCCCGAAGCGACCCTCGTCCACGTCCTCCTCCGCCGCCATCAATCCCAGAGTGACTAACTGGTCTCGCTGCTCCAGCGCTGTCATGCTGACTGGAATCATTCGCACGGGAGCCGCCAAGAGCGGCATATCGCCGTGATCTCCGGCATGCTCAGTGCGCCTGCGCGCCGTTGTCTACGGCGCATGCGCCGTAGACATTGATGCCTTTTTTTTCGAAATATCTCCTAAACCGTGTAGGTTTAGGAGATATTTATTGGACCTACAGGTAAGCCTTAATCTAGGCTTATCTGTAGGCCAAAGTGGTTTGCAGGGGTGTACAACCACTTTAATAATATACCAAAATATCTTATTCATTCTATAATAAAACATAATGGTGTTTTACTAAAGGAAAATGGGATGCACACTCTGCAAGTGCAGTTACTCCAGAGCTTAGTAAATGAGGTAAAGCTTCAGTTTGCAAAGAATACCCAATCACATACAAGGTAAATAAAAAACATAATTTTTGCTTGCACATGATTGGATGATGAAAGTCAGCAGAGCTTCTGCTCATTTACTAAGCTCTCAAGCAACTGCACTTGCAGTATATTTGCAGTATATTTGCCTTTAGTAAATCAACCCCAATGGCTCTACTAAGACTTAATTTTCTTCATTTGTGTACAACTTGGGTATTGTACAATAAAGTCACATGATGAATATTCCTCAGGAGGTTTGCTTGGTTCCCCAAACTCCCATTTACAACAAAACCCACTAATTAGAACTGTGTTATTATAAAACAAGAGTTAACACTACAACAAAACTGTCTCTTCAATTTTATAACATCATGTCCTATTTTTGACATGTAGGCCAGTAAAATACCAGCCAGATGGCAAATCTAACACAAAAGATCCTCCCTCCATGTTCACATTAGGATGAACATGATCAAGTGACATACATTTGGCAGCTTTACAAATGCAGGCAACGGATCACTATAAAGCATGATTGCTGTTCGAGACATGTTTATATACAATCCTACTCCCATGATAACAGAATTATTTTTTTTTTTTTTTCAGCTAGACCACTCAATGTTTAATGTGACTATCATGTCCTGAGTTAATCTTTCCACATACCTACACAGATAACTGACTGGAATAAATTCAAGCTACGTATCTTTCATGCCCATTTATGAATATCTTTACAAATACCAGGAAAAAAATAGAGTTTGCTCAACCTTTTTTTCTGTGGGTTATAAAAGACAACACTTTTGCCCTACCTTTTAAGTCCACCCTAAAACTAAAATCCCTGCATCTACAGACATTCAGGATCTAAGACTAACCTATCTAGCCCTGTAAAGAATAAATCAGTATACATAACTTTTCTGAAGCCAATCCTATCCGGTCTCCAGCGGCGGAAGCTCTGCAGAGGACATGGCCGTCAACACCTGTGAAATCAATGGGGAGTGACATCACCCATAGACTTACTATGGGGCTTCCGTTGTCGGATGTGTCCTCTGCACCCAGCACCACAGCAAAGCCGTGGCTGACAGCTCAGCGTGGAATCGCGTCGGATCGGCTGCAGAAAAGGGTATGTATACTGATATCTTCTTTACAGGGCTAGATAGGATAGTGTTAGATCGTGGATCTCTGTAGATGCAGGGATTTTAGTTTTAGGGTGGACTTCTACTTTAATTATATATTGATACTTCAGATGAAAGACTTATAGTTAGGTCCTTTGGTATGAGAGTGAAATGTGACACTTTTTTATGAATAAACACAAGGACAAAAGCAAAAAAAAGGTAAAAAAATGTCTATGGGAAAATGCAACATGCATTCAGAGGCATTACATTTGCATTTGACATCCAGTTGGGGGTGGCACAGTGGTGTAGTGGGTAGCACTCTCACCTAGCAGTAAAAAAGTTTGCTGGTTCGAATCCCAACGAGGACACTACCTGCCTGGAGCTTGCATGTTCTCCCTGTGCCTGCATGGGTTTCCTCCAGGTACTCCAGTTTCCTCCTACACTCCAAAGACATGCTGGTAGGTTAATTGGCTTCTGTCCAAAATTGACCCTACTATATGAATGTGAGTTGGGGATCTTGGATTGTGGGGTCCTTGAGGGTAGGGACTGATGTGAGTGTGCAATGTATGTGTAAATTGACGCTGCTATATGGGTACCCTAAATAAATAATAATATAATAGATGATCATCTTAATGAGATGCAATGTACAGGAATAGGAATATTTGTAGACATGCACAATGGACTGGTAACTTCTGAAATCATTTAGAGTTTATTTAAAATACATTTGACCTGCAGTTGACCTTTTTCTGACCTGCATTTAACCTCCTTCTAAATTGCATCAAATGCTTTGATCTAATGTTAAAGGGAGAGAAGCATTTTTTTTTATATGACCAGTAGTAGTCCACTGAAACTGACCTTAAAATGCACAGGTTGGTGGATCATGAATATTTGTAACTAACAACACTCATCCTTGCTACACAATTTTCAAAAACATGAGGAAAGAGCCTTCAGTTTTCCCAGTAGATTGCAGAGTTTCTAGAGTTATGAGGTACTTTGCAGTGAATTTTTTTTTTGACCAGACTGGCCTGCATAAGAGACTGTGTGCTGGTAGTGATCAGTGGATAGAAAAGAGAGATCTGTGGTGGGATCTCTTGTAGTGGGAGTTAGTGTCTTTATAAAGAGAGGAGTCTCCTGGATTTGCAGGGACAGTGGCAACATAAATATTGGATTGTCTCATGTAGTGGTAGTCTATGGTTGCAAAATTAAGGGGGGGGGGGTCTCCTGTAAAGAGATCTGTAACTTAACAAGGATTATTGACTGCATAAAGAGCAAGGGGGTCACCTGGTATGTGGTATCTACAGCTGCAAATGGGGAGGTCGGCTACAGTGAAGTATTGGTTGCATTGGGAGTGTCTGAAAATGCATGGATTGTCTACTGTATCCACTGTACTGGGGGGCTGGGCCCACATACAGTTAAAAGAAGATCAGTTATACTCGGCTTAATGTCTGCATACAGATGGTCTGTGTCAGGGCTGGGCTCAGCCCTTCCTTCTCTGAGCTGGACTCTCAGCTGCTGGCTAATTGCCAGCTCCTATCTCTCCACAGGTACCAAGTTGTTGATGATTTTCATCTTGTCAGTCCTGCCTACTTAAGCCGTCCAGCCCAGAGAATCTCTGCCTTCACCTTAGTCAACATCACAGAGACGCTCTCCTGCATTCCTGTTAAAAGACTTGCTTGCCAGACATCCCTTCTGGCTCCAGATTCTGCTTGCTGTTTTACTACGCTCATCTCCAGCTCCCTGACATTTGGCTTGTCTGACTATCTGTTACGGTTCCTGAACTCTGGCTATGTTTTGACTAAGTTTGTTCTATTTACTTTTATTATTAAACAAGTGTGATTTAACTGTACTTCTGTCTCGGTTTGGTTTCATGGTTTCTGACAGTCTGCTGTTGTGCAAATCTGTCCACATTAGATAAAGAGTCTGTTCTGCTAGCATTTTATGCCTGCATGAGAGGATCTATATATGGGGGGCTAGTAACTGATCAAAAGTTGCTGTTACAATTAAGACACTTGCAATATACAGTGGGGAAAATAATTATTAGATCCCCTGCAGATTTTCTAATTTTGCCTACTTACAAAAAAATGAAGGGTCTATAATTTTTTTTTATCATAGGTGTACTTTAAATAACAGACAGAATATCAACCAAAAATCCAGAAAAAAAAAAACACATTATACAAATATTATAAATCGGGTTGCTGTTCAGTGAGTAAAAGTATTTGATCCCCAAGCAAAACATGACTTGGTGGAGAAGCCCTTGTTGGCAAGATTTTGGCCCACTCTTTTTTTTACAGGTCTCTAAATCCTTAAGGTTTCTTGGTTGTCACATGGCAACTCAAAGTTTCAGCTCCCTCCATACATTTTCTATAGGATTAAGGTCTGGAGACTAACTAAGCCACTTCATGACCTTAATGTGCTTCTTCTTGAACCACTCCTTGGCGGTATGTTTTGGGTCATTGTCATGCTGAAAGACCCATCCATGACCCATCTTCAGTGTTCTGGCTGAGGGAAGAAGGTTCTCATCCAAGATTTTACAATACATGGCCCCATCCATTGGCCCCTCAATGCAGCAAAGTCGATCTGTACCTTTAGCAGAGAAACAGCCCCAAAGCATAATGTTTTCACATTCTTGCTTGATTCTAGGGACAGTGTTCTTTGGGTCATAGTCTGCATTTTTCTTCCTCCAAACACAGCAAAATTGGGTTGCTGTTCAGTGAGTAAAAGTATTTGATCCCCAAGCAAAACATGACTTGGTGGAGAAGCCCTTGTTGGCAAGATTTTGGCCCACTCTTTTTTTTACAGGTCTCTAAATCCTTAAGGTTTCTTGGTTGTCACATGGCAACTCAAAGTTTCAGCTCCCTCCATACATTTTCTATAGGATTAAGGTCTGGAGACTAACTAAGCCACTTCATGACCTTAATGTGCTTCTTCTTGAACCACTCCTTGGCGGTATGTTTTGGGTCATTGTCATGCTGAAAGACCCATCCATGACCCATCTTCAGTGTTCTGGCTGAGGGAAGAAGGTTCTCATCCAAGATTTTACAATACATGGCCCCATCCATTGGCCCCTCAATGCAGCAAAGTCGATCTGTACCTTTAGCAGAGAAACAGCCCCAAAGCATAATGTTTTCACATTCTTGCTTGATTCTAGGGACAGTGTTCTTTGGGTCATAGTCTGCATTTTTCTTCCTCCAAACACAGCAAGTCCCCCTCCTCAAGAAGGCACATGTATAGTCATGCCAATGAACAGCTAAATAATTCAGAGAAAGATTGGGAGAAAGTGTTGTGGTCAGATCAGACAAAAATTGAGCTCTTTTGGCATTAACTTGACTGACCGTGTTTACAGGAAGAAAAATGTTGACTATTGACCCTAAGAACACCATCCCTGTAAAGAAAAGTGGACCAAAATCCCTCCTGAGATGTGTGCAAACCTGGTCACCAACTACAAGAAAAGTCTTACCTCTGTGCTTACCAACAAGGGTTTCTCCACCAAGTACTAAGTCATGTTTTTCTTGGGGATCAAAAACTTATTTTACTCACTGAACTGCAACTCAATTTATAACATTTACAGCATCTTCTATCTTTACATTAAACTTGCTCACAGCAGTTAGTACCCTGGGAAGACATGTAAGTGGAATACAATGCTTATAAAATGTAGAGGGCAAAAGAGCTGTTACTATTTAACCTTACAATTGAATACATCTAAATTTTGGATAGGTCTAAAAGTCTTACCATGGCACGCTTTTTGCACTTCTGATTCCTTCTTTCTTGGTCCCTAGGAGTTACCTTGGTAAACTGCAACACTAATAACACTCCTGCTATGCGATACAGTAATATGAGTCAAAATATATAATCAGTAAAAATAACTAGAGAACAGGTGCAAGATCACATGCCTGATAGTTTCAAGTCTGAAGAAATCTACACTACCTCTTTGAATCTATAACTAGAATTGTACTTTTGTTTTTTAAAACATAAATACAAAGAATAAAAACATAGATTTTTATTGAGTTTTACATTGTATACAACAACAAAAAGAAACAGAAAATCCAGATATTGGCAAAATCAGTGACACTTCGAATGGAAGCTATGGCTCACAATAGTACTAGAATATGGTACATTAACATACAGTAACGTGTAGAACAAGAAAACATTTCTGGAACGCCAATCAAGCGTGTGGACCCAGTTAGATATAGGTACATGTCCAGTATTTGGAGTCGATGGGGAAGGTAGCCACACTCCCCGGTCACCCCCTATGGGCTCTTACTGTGGCCAGAGTGTGTGACCCCCCACCCCACGGGTCAAAATAAACTTTCTACTCAAACAGCAGTGAATATAAAACCGTTTACGTGTGTAGTGACCGTACAGAACTCTCTCGGTTATGTCAATGAGTATGCTTAGTCCGTTCTGGTATATATTATTATATCTTTGTGTAGAACTATTTAGTTAGTGGAATTTGTGTGTTATTCTTGATCCATGTGGACCAAGGAAGCCATAGTAGATTGGTGCGGTCCAGTCTGCCATTCCTGGTTGCTATATTTTGTTCGTATATATAGTGAAGGTGGGTTGTCCTCACTACCTCTCCTAGGGTGGGTGGTTCAGGGTTTTTCCATCGTCTAGTTATGGATAGTCTGGTCGAAAGCAGAATATGAGACAGGACGTGTCTTGTTTGAGGAGGGTACTTGTCAATGTCCAGAGACAGAAGTGCAAGGTCAGGTTTAGGGTCAAGATTGTGATTTAATATATCAGTTAGGAGTCGGAATGTCGATGTCCATAGAGGCAGTAGTTTGGGGCAGCTCCAAAACGTATGGAGCATATCTCCTCTTGTGCCACACATGCGCCAGCATTGAGCACTGGTGGCATTTGAGAATTTCGATGTTCTAGCGGGCGTTAGGTACCAACGTTGGAAAATTTTTATTGTTAGTTCCCACAGGTTAGAGCAACTAGTGACTTTGTAGACTGAGTTGCATGCAATGGTCCATTGGTCTATGGTGTACTCTCGTCCCAGGTCAGATTCCCACTTGGTTAAGTGGGTAGTTTTGGTGAAAAACTGCTTCTGTTGAAGAATATTATAGAAAAGGGATATTCCTTTGTGTTTGCTCATTGGATTGTGCAGGAATTGCCTAGCAGGTTGGGGGATTTCACATGCCCAGGAAGTAGATGTAGTTAGATAGTGTTTAGTTCTGAGATAGAGGTAGAAATCTGTTTTAGGTAGATGGAATTCAGACCGTAGGTCTTGGAAAGATTTGAGCCCATTATCAGTGAAGAGGTCACTTATGTAAGTGATGCCATGCTCACTCCATCGTGAAAAGGAAATGTGGTCTATTTTATGGTGTAGCATTAGTATTGGGATGTTCATGGGGACTCTCCTGGGGTAGTTTAAGGTAAGGGTCATGAATTTTTTCCAGGATTGGACTGAGGCTACCATTGTGGGGGGAAAATGTGAAGAGTTGGTGGCGATGCGTGGATTAGATAGTAGCCAAGGGAGTAGTTTTTTCCCTGGAGCTATTTCGGACTCTAACTGACCCCAGGTGGTGCGGTGTGCAGGAGAGAACCATTCTCTAATTTGTGTGAGGATTGATGCCATGTAGTAGTCACGGAAATCTACATACCCTGCTCCCCCTGCTGTACGAGATTTGATTAGGTGTTTGTGTGCACTTCTCGCTTTTTTGCCTTGCCAGGTGAAAGAGGACAGGATAGTCTGAAGGGAGCTAAAGTAGTTATTCGGTATAGGAATTGGTAGTGTCCTAAAGAGGTACAGAATTTGGGGGAGGTGGAGCATTTTGAATGCCGCTAGTCGGCCCATCCAGGACAGCTCAAAAGACGCTAATTTGCGAAGGTCTTCTTGGAGTTTGTTGCGGAAGGGGATATAGTTATGATAGAATAGTTCCGCTGTAGTTTTAGTTAGTTGGACTCCAAGGTAGGTTATACTTTTTTCAGCCCAAGCAAATGGGTATTGTAGTTGGAGTAGTAAACTGGAAGTAGCATCAATGCCCAGGTTCAAGATGTTGGATTTGCTATTATTGACTTTGTAGTAAGATATATTACTGAATTGGGTTAGCGTCTCTTGAACTGCCTGGAGGGAGGTGGTGGGATTGGAGATCATTAGTATGACATCATCCGCGAATAGACTTATTTTATTCTCTAATTTTCCTATTGGTATACCCGTAACTTGTTTGTTTGTTCGGATGGATTGGGCAAGAGGTTCCATGACTAAGTTAAAGATTAGGGGGGAAAGAGGGCATCCCTGCCTAGTTCCATTTGTTATGTTGAACGGGTCGGACAGTGAATCCGCCGAGTACACACGAGCTGAGGGAGAGGAATACAGGGCCATGATGGCACTGTGGATTTGACCTGTAAGTCCGAATTTCCCCAAGACCGATGATAGGTACCCCCAGTGTACTCTATCGAACGCTTTTTCTGCATCTAGGGATAGGAGTACAGAGGGGGTACCTGTGAGCTTTGCGTGGTGGATAACATCTATCATCCTTCTGGTAGCGTCTGAGGATTGTCTACCTTTCGTAAAGCCGGATTGATCTGTATGTATAAGCTCTGGGAGGATGTCGATTAGTCTATTGGCGATCAATTTTGCGTAAATTTTAACGTCTACATTAAGTAGAGATATTGGCCGGAAGTTTTGGGGAGAGGTTGGTTCTTTGCCTGGTTTGGGGAGTGTAACTACTATTGCGCTGAGCATATCTGAAGAGAAGGAGGATGTGGAGACCGCGGAGTTATATATTGTGCAAAGTGTGGGGGCCAAGATTTGCTGGAAAGCTTTATAGTATTCTCCAGTGAATCCATCTGGACCAGGGGACTTGGCTGTCGGGAGTTTAGTAATAGCGAATTCTATCTCAGGAATTGTAAAGGGATCGTTGAGTGTAGCTAGTTGTGTTGGAGATATAGAGGGAAGGTCAATGTTTTCTAGGAATTTGTTAATGTCTTCTAGGGAAGGCTGGGTGGTATTTGGGTCGTCTTTTAAGTTGTAGAGGTCCTTGTAGTAGGCACTGAATGCATTCGCTATGTCGTGGGGTTTGAGCAGTTTTTCTTTGGTGTGTGGGTGCAGCATGTGCGGAATTTTGGATTTGGCTTTATGCCCTTTTAATCTTAATGCCATCAGTTTACCTGCTTTGTTGCCTGTGGAATAGGTATTTGCTCTCAATTTGGTATATGATTTTTCAAATGTCTGTAGGAGTAGTAATCTCAGGTCATGTCTGAGTTTAAATAGTCTGGTTTGGAGTGCAGGAGAGGGGTTGGATTTGTTTTGTGAGTCAGTAAGTTCTATGTCAGCAGTAAGTTGGTCAAGTTTCCGTGATCTCAATTTTCTTGCCCTAGCTCCCATTTGGATAAAGACCCCCCTGATTACAGCTTTGTGAGCGTTCCACACCACCTCCGGGTCAGATACCGATTGGGAATTTGTGGAGAAATACTCCTCAAGATGTTGTCGTATCTCCTGTCGTGTGGACTGGTTTTGTAGTAGATAGTTGTCAAGTCTCCATAGGTAGGAGCTGGAATGGTGGAGTTTAGCGTTAATAGTAATACTGATGGGGGCATGGTCTGACCAGGTGGTGGTGTGGATCGCTGATGCTGAAATTTTTTGCAACAAGACCTTATCAGAGAGAAATAAATCGATACGTGAGTAGGTGTTGTGACGCGGTGATAGAAAGGTATAGTCGCGTTCACTGGCGTGACAGCACCTCCACACGTCAAATAATGCATTAGAGGATATAAAGCTTTTCAGAGGAGATGCGAGTCTCTTGCAACCTGCAGTAGAGTCAGTATGGACATCAGGTACTAAGTTGAAGTCGCCACACCACAGAACATGACCTTTCTTGAGTTTGTGGACTTTCTCCATGAGCTTATTGAGGAAGGACATCTGTCGTTGGTTTGGTGCATACAGGGACACCAGTGTATAGAGGATGTTGTTAATTTTGCAAATAAGAATAATGTACCTTCCCTCAGTATCCGTGATGCATTGTAGTGGCTCAAACAGGACTGTGTTGCGTATGGCAATGAGGACGCCTCTTTGTTTCTTTGTGTAAGATGATTTAAAGATATGAGGAAATAGCCTATGCTGGCAGATAGGAGCTGAGTCCTGGGTAAAATGTGTTTCTTGGACACATACAATGTCGCTTTTGAGCGATAAGGCAGTTTTCCAGAGGGAAGAACGTTTGGCCGGATGGTTCAAGCCCTTTGCGTTCAGGGACACGACTGTTACGGACATTGCTGTGTTCTATAGAGTGTTGGTGCGCTTGAGCAACTTACAGTTGGGAGGAGAGGAGCTCGGACGTTTCAGGTTGTTTGCAGGGAGAGTAGCGGGGGCACTTCAGTAGTTGTACGGTGAGTAGGTTCGGCGTCGGGGGTCGTCAGATAGTGGAGGTCCACTGTAGGGTCTTTACTGTTCTATCGCTAGAGTTTGCTGGAGGTAAGTATCGAAGTTGTGACGCGACAAATCTGTAAAAAAAATTAGGAGAGAAGGGGGGAGGGAGAGGGGCAGAGAAAAAAAAAAAAAAAAAAAAAAAAAGAAAAAAAAAGAAAACAAGATATATAGCAACCTTGAGTTCGGTAGGTGGTAGCAGATGTTGGTCAAATGGAAACAGGTCAGCGGTAATCCACTACTCGTGGATGCTGACTAAACCTTGGGGGAAAAAAGTTCAGAAATTAAGACTGAGAGAGCGGTCGGCCGGACCGGATCATGTGTGGTAGCTCATTAGGAGTACGGGCAGCAGCTTTCAGTCCATGGAGGAGTGGTAGTTCCTTCTTTGGGAACCCTGAGGGGGAGAGTTGAATCTCCGTGGAGGTGCGGAGGGGCCATTCGGTGATTCCAGTATTATGCCCCAAGAGTGTAGTAGTTTCATTCCTCCTTCCATTGTGGAGATTGAGTGCGGGATACCGTTGTGTGTAACCAGAATAGTGGCAGGATGTCGCCATTTGTAGATTATCTTATGGTTCGTGAGGGCTTTTGTGACCGATTTCAGTTGTCTTCGCATTTGTAGCGTGTACTGCGATAAGTCGGCAAAAAGTTGGATGTCTGCGTACGGAGCCGGTAGGGTGTTCAGTGCTCTCGCTTTTGATAGGATCTGTTCCTTTGCTTGGTAGAAGTGTATCCTAAGGAGCACGTCCCTCGGGACCGTGTCAGCTAGATGTTTGGGTTTCGGGATCCTGTGTATGCGATCGATCGTCAACTCTATAGGGGTTAATTCGGGTAGCATGGCGGCAAACATGGAGCCGGCGTATGCGTGCAGTTCAGCGGGAGGTACCGATTCCGGGATCCCGCGGATTTTTATATTGTTGCGGCGAGAGCGGTCCTCGAGGTCCGCGATTTTTGATTTGATCCAGTCAGTGTCATCTTTTTGGGCCATACATGTATCAACCAAATCATTGACTGTCTCTGTGCATTCTCCCATCTTGTCTTCAAGGTAGTGCACTCTATTGTCCATTTGTTTCATGTCTGTAGTGAATTTGTGCATTAAGGAGGACAGGTTAGTCATGAGGGATGATTGGAGGGACATCAGCATGTCCTTCATGGTTGTATCAAGGACAGGCTGTCCAGATGTGGGGAAGGCCGCTATGGAGGTTTGTAGTGAGGAGATGGCATGTGCATTATGCAGTGGAGTACTCACTGTGGATCCGGCCTTGTAGTTGGAATCCAAGCGCATCCGCGCTTTAGCAGGGCTCTGGGAGTTGGGGGTGAGAGGAGGAGAGCCATCGTGGGTTGGGGGAGTGAAATCCCCTTCCATTTCCCCTGCATCGCCGCTCGTTGGTTCTGTATAGGCCGCGGCCTGTTTGTCTGTGGCGCCGGCGGCGCCATCTTGCCTGAGGCCGCCGCGCTGGAACGAAAGGGCCGTCAGCCGCTGGAGGTTCCGTTCCTCCTTTCTCTTGCGGGATGTCATTCCGGAGGGTTCCCCAGCACTTGTGAAAGCAATGTGGAGGTTCGATGGGGCTTAATCTGCCCGTTTAGCGCTGTAGTTCCGGCCGGCCTGGGAGAGCTGCAGACTCAGGCGTCCATTCGGTTTGCGCGCAAGCCACGCCCCCCGTTTTCTTGGTATATTAAAAAAAAAAAAAAAGCTTCAAGACTGTTTTTGCTGCTGTCATGAACAGTTGCGACAGTCTATTTAAAGTATATTTGATACTTAAGAATAAAAGTGTAATATATTACAGCTTATAATGTCTTAAATGTGATGACTGCATTCATTTTCTTTTTCAAGCTAAGTATATTTTCTGCAAGTACAGAAAATGTTGATTAGGATAGAATTCTAGTGTACTTGTAACTTTCTGTGTACTAAACTTGATGTTATTATTTTTCCAAGCTGTCTTCTGTAAGCTACACAACTCCTCCTTCTTGCATTATGAAGATAGAAGAGGGAGAGGTGTTTACAGTACAAATCAGGGGAGCAGCTTAGGGTGACAATGCTGTTCTTCCCTAGATACAGTTCAGTGAATGGGTGTTGTCACCCTAGCACAGGAAGTGCTTTACTTTACTAACAGATACAGTGGCGGTGCGTGCATAGAGGGCGCAGGAGCGCCGCCCCCCCTCTCCTGCACCGCTCTATCACCAATAGATAGATTCATGCATTGCATGAATCTATCTATTGTCACCGCTGCCGCCCCCTATTCAGGTGTCCGGCCCCTTGTCAGGCGCCGGGCATCTGAATTACAGCGGGGGGGGGGTTGTTTCTGGAAGCTCCCTATTAGAGCTGTAAAGCTCTAATAGGGGACCTGATTAGAGCGGTGTGCTCTAATAGGCTTCCATAAGTGTAAACAGCGGGCGAACTGCTGTGCGTTCGCTGATTACACAGTATTGTGTTAGAGAAGCGAATACATCGCTTCCCTAACACAGACCCGCCTCTCAGCCAATCAGGTTTCCGGGTTTGTTACCTGTCACCTGATTGGCTGAAGTCACAGGCGCTGTGATTGGACGCTAGGCGTCCAATCATAGCAGAAGACAGGAGCGCGGGAGAAGATATCGGAAGATGAGGGGAAGATGAGGGGACACCGTGCGCTGCACACCGAGACAAGGTAAGTGCAGAGGGCAGGCAGGGGGCACAGTGGCAGCACTTGAGGGGCACAATGGCAGCACTTGCGGGGCACAATGGCAGCACTTGGGGCACAGTGGCAGCACTTGGGGCACAGTGGCAGAACTTGGGGCACAGTGGCAGCACTTGGGGCACAATGGCAGCACTTGGGACACAGTGGCAGCACTTGGGGCACAGTGGCAGAACTTGGGGCACAGTGGCAGCACTTGGGGCACAATGGCAGCACTTGGGGCACAGTGGCAGCACTTGGGGCACAATGGCAGCACTTGGGGCACAGTGGCAGCACTTGGGGCACAGTGGCAGCACTTGGGGCACAATGGCAGCACTTGGGGCACAGTGGCAGCACTTGGGGCACAGTGGCAGCACTTGGGGCACAGTGGCAGCACTTGGGGCACAATGGCAGCACTTGGGGCACAGTGGCAGCACTTGGGGCACAGTGGCAGCACTTGGGGCACAGTGGCAGCGTTTGATGGGCACAGTGGCAGCGTTTGATGGGCACAGTGGCAGCGTTTGATGGCACAGTGAGGCTGTTTGTTTGCGACCCCCCAAAAATTTTGAGCACCAGCCGCCACTGAACAGATAACATCTAAGGACTGGTAAGCTGCAATGCAAAATGTTGGTGCAATATGAAACATGTTTAATTTGATTAGATATTTCAATAAACAGTTTAAATAAAATATTTTAAATGAATACGGTTTTAAAATTTTTATAGACTAGAGATTCGCAGATAGTCGTTACCTATCCACATATTACATGATGTACAACAGTCACATTCTCAGCTTTAAAAAAAGATTAATATTTAATCAAATTAAGCACATGTTTCATATTGCACCAACATTTTACATTGCAGCTTACCAGTCCTTAGATAAAGGAAGTAAAGCACTTCCTGTGCTAGGGTGACAACATCCATTCACTTTTACCTTATCTAGGGAAGAACAGCATTGTCATACTAAACTGATCTACAGAGATTGAAGTAAAATGAAAACTTACAGGTGTAGTGCCCCTTGGGTCTTCTAAAGGCAGGGTGAAACATTCAGAGGCAGGGAGTGAGCTAGCATTTACCTCAGGGCTGAGTCCATGGCTATAATAGGTAGTTTTGATAAGAAAGTGGGCACCAGTCACTTTTGATCTTTTCAAAGCTTTAATGTTGAACGTGGAAAAAGGTAGTAGGAAAAAGGGTTAGGGGTCTCAGAAACCAAAAGCAGATTACTAACAGACTCCTCGGATCCATAAAAAGTACAGCTTCACATTGTCAGGACCTTTAGGTTGGGTTCACACTATTGTGAATTGGATGTGGATTCCCCACATCCAATTCGCATGACAGGAGACTATGACTGGCTCTCAATGGAGCTGGTTTACAAATCTTCGGGGAGGCTGCGGAGTGCACAGCAGAAGAGTCCTGTGGGTATTTGGCTCCGTTTCAGGTCCGAATTCAGCCAAAGTTTCTGACTTAATTTGTACCTGAAACGGTGAACGGGGACACACCGGACCCCCTGCTGTGCCCACACAGTGTGAACCCAGCCTCAAGCCGAACTGGCAGCACTGCAAGCATGTTTTGAGATTCTGGTGCATCCTCCAGTATCTCACAAAAGTGAGTACACCTCTCCCAGAAGCACATTTTTGTAAATATTTTTTGTAAATATTTATTATATCTTTTCATGTGAAAACACCATAGAAATTACACATTTCTACAATGTAAAGTAGTGAGTGTACAGCTTGTATAACAGTGTAAATTTGCTGTCCCCTCAAAATGACTCAACACGCATCCATTAATGTCAAAACCCCTGGCAACAAAAGTAAGTACACCCTTAAGTGAAAATGTCCAAATTGGGCCCAAAGTGTCAATATTTTGTGTGGCCACCATTATTTTCCAGCACTGCCTTAACCCTCTTGGGCATGGAGTTCACCAGAGCTTCACAGGTTGCCACTGGAGTCCTCTTCCACTCCTCTATGACGACATCACAGAGCTGGTGGATGTTAGAGACCTTGCGCTCCTCCACCCTCCATTTGAGGATGCCCCACAGATGCTCAAAAGGGTTTAGGTCTAGAGACATGCTTGGCCAGTCCATCACCTTTACCCTCAGCTTCTTTAGCAAGGCAGTGGTCATCTTGAAGGTGTGTTTGGGGTCGTTATCATGTTGGAATACTGCCCTGCGGCCCAGTCTCCCAAGGGAGGGGATCATGCTCTGCTTCAGTATGTCACAGTACATGATGGCATTCATGGTTCCATCAATGAACTGTAGCTTCCCAGTGCCAGCAGCACTCATGCAGCCCCAGACCATGACACACCATGCTTGACTGTAGGCAAGACACATTTGTCTTTGTACTCCTCACCTGGTTGCCACCACACACACTTGACACCATCTGAACCAAATAAGTTTATCTTGGTCTCATCAGACCACAGTTCCAGTAATCCAGGTCATTAGTCTGCTTGTCTACAGCAAACTGTTTGTGGGCTTTCTTGTGCATCATCTTTAGAAGAGGCTTCCTTCTGGTATGACAGCCATGCAGACCAATTTTATGCAGTGTGCAGCGTATGGTCTGAGCACTGACAGGCTGACCCCCCCACCCCTTCAACCTCTGCAGCAATGCTGGCAGCACTCATACGTCTATTTCCCAAAACAACCTCTGGATATGATGCTGAGCACGTGCACTCAACTTCTTTGGTCGACCATGCGAGGCCTGTTCTGAGTGCAACCTGTCCTGTTAAACTGCTGTATGGTCTTGGCCACCATGCTGCAGCTCAGTTTCAGGGTCTTGGCAATCTTCTTATAGCCTAGGCCATCTTTATGTAGAGCAACAATTCTTTATTTCAGATCCTCAGAGTTCTTTGCCATGAGGTGCCATGTTGAAAATCCAGTGACCAGTATTAGAGAGTGAGAGCAATAACACCAAATTTAACACACCTGTTCCCCATTCACACCTGAGACCTTGTAACACTAACTAGTCACATGACATCAGGCAGGGAAAATGGCTAATTGGGCCCAATTTGGACATTTTCACTTAGGGGTGTACTCACTTTTGTTTCCAGCAGTTTAGACATTAATGGCTGTGTGTTGAGTTATTTTGAGTGGACAGCACATTTACACTGTTATACAAGCTGTACACTCACTACTTTACATTGTAGCAAAATGTAATTTCTTCAGTGTTGTCACATGAAAAGATATAATAAAATACAAAATATTTTCAAAAATTTGAGGGGTGTAACTCCTACTTAGATAGGAAGTGACCAGGATAGAAGGTTGAAAATAGAATTATAACCAGAAACTGTGAAAACAGAAACTATCTTGGGCCAAATGTGAGTGTTATCAGATTATACATTAGGATGTATTAACTATAGCTGCCAAGTTTTAAAGAATTTAGGTTGTGTATTTTTCTTTATTGCTATCATACTTATCTATGGAGCATTTGAAAATAAAGTCTTGGATTACGTCTATAATTTCCGGGGAGTAGTGATAATCAGATTAGCTGTGAGTAATAAATGAATTATTATGGCTCTGTGTGCATTATGGAAAACCCAAACATTTATGTGAAGTAAAGCTAGTTCAACTGTAGGAGTTATAAGTGTCCCAGTAATTTTTGCTATGAGGTTGAAGATTCTATTTCAAGAGAAGAGACATACAAAACCATATTATACTGTATGTACAGTGCCTTGAAAAAGTATTCATACCCCTTGAAATTTTGCATTTTGTCATGTTAAAAAACAAAAATGTAAATGTATTTTATTGGGATTTTATGTGATAGACCAACACAAAGTGTCACATAATTGTGAAGTAGAAGGAAAACGATAAATTGTTTTCAAATTCTTTTACAAATAAATATGTGAAAAGTGTGGCGTGCATTTGTATTTACTTTGTAGAACCACCTTTCGCTACAATTACAACTGCAAGTCTTTTTGGTGATGTCTCTACCAGCTTTGCACATCTAGAGAGTGACATGTTTGCCCATTCTTCTTTGTAAAATAGCTCAAGCTCTGTCAGATTGGATAAAGAGCATCTGTGAACAGCAATTTTTAAGTCTTGACACAGTTTGTCAGTTGGATTTAGGTCTGGACTGTGCAATTTTAACACATGAATATGCTTTGATCTAAACAATTTCATTGTAGTTCTGGCTATATGTTTAGGGTCGTTTTCATGCTGGAAGGTGAACCTCTGTCCCAGTATTAAGTCTTTTGCAGACAGGTTTTCTTCTAAGATTGCCCTGTATTTGGTCCCATCCATCTTCCCATCAACTCTGACCAGCCTCCCTGTCCCTGCTGGTGAAAAGAATCCCCCCAACATGATGCTGCCACCACCATGTTTCATGGTGGGGATGATGTGTTCAGGGTGATGTGCAGTGTTAGTTTTCCGCCACACATAGCATTTTGCTTTTAGGCCAAAAAGTTCAATTTTGATCTCATCTGACCAGAGCACCTTCTTCCACATGTTTGCTGTGTCCCCCCACATGGCTTCTCACAAACTGAAAACAGGACTTTCTTTCAGCAATGGCTTTCTTTTTGCCAGTCTTCCATAAAGGCCAGATTTGTGGAGTACACAACTAATAGTTGTCCTGTGGACAGATTCTTCCACCTGAGCTGTGGATCTCTGCAGCTCCTCAAAAGTTATCATGGGCCTCTTGCCTGCTTCTCTGATTAATGCTCTCCTTGCCCGGCCTGTCAGGTTAGGTGGACAGCCATGTCTTGGTAGGTTTGCAGTTGTGCCATACTCTTTCCATTTTCGGATGATGGATTGAACAGAGCTCCGTGAGATGTTCAAAACTTGGAGTATTTTTTTATAACCTGACCCTGTTTTAAACTTCTCCACAACTTTATCCCTGACCGGTCAGGTGTGTTCCTTGGCCTTCATGATGCTGTTTGTTCACTACGGTTCTCTAACAAACCTGTGAGGACTTCACAGAACAGCTGTATTTATACTGAGATTAAATTACACACAGGTGGACTCCATTTACTAATTAGGTGACTTCTGAAGGCGTTTGGTTTCACTAGATTTTAAGTAGGGGTATCAGAGTAAAGGGGGCTGAATACAAATGCACACTTTTCCAATATTTATTTGTAAACATTTTTGAAAACCATTAATTCGTTTTCCTTCTACTTCATAATTAGAGTGGTCTCAATCATAATTATCCATTTATTTAAACAGATTTCCAAAATGTCATTGCAAAGTGCAGATATTGTTTATTCTATTCATTTTTATGTGAATGAGGTAGGAATATGAAGAACTACTGTATGTATGTACAATAAAGTAAAGTTCCACTTAATTGCACAGCACATTATTTTATTTTACCCTTCAGTAAATCAGGCCCAGGATCTCTTCTTTTATAGAAGGCTCTCGCTATCCCTGATACAATCCCTCCTAGCTGCCATACATACTTTTTTTGTTTTTTTGTTAACCAGTTCAACTAATGGTCTTTTTATGACTAAGCACCCCATAGTGCTGTGAAACATGTCAGCTTTTCATTGATCCTGTGCCTCTGATGTTTTTGCACCAGAAGAATTTTTAAACCGTCTTCAATAAAGGTGTCAACAGAGTGCGGCTGTCTAGTCTTTTCTTCGATTCATTTCTACATGCAGAGCCAGCACCTGTTTCCATTAACAGGTGGGATGCATCATGAGATGTCTGCCTAGAGTGGTGTTCTTTTGTTATTCCAGACCTTACACATCCCACTCAACTCCTGTTATCTGAAAGTCCTTACTTCTCTGTAGGGATGAGCCGAACACCCCCGGGTTCGGTTCGCACCAGAACCAGCGAACAGACCTAAAGTCCGTGCGAGCATAAGAACCCTATTAGTTACAATGGATGCGAATGTTCGAAATCAAAAGTGCTAATTTTAAAGGCTAATATGCATGTTATTGTCATAAAAAGTGTTTGGGGACCTGGGTCCTGCCCCAGGGGACATGTATCAATGCAAATTTTTTTTTTTTAAAACGGACGTTTTTTCAGGAGCAGTGATTTTAATAATGCTTAAAGTTAAACAATAAAAGTGTAATATTCCTTTAAATTTCGTACCTGGGGGGTGTCTATAGTATGCCTGTGAAGGGGCGCATGTTTCCTGTGCTTAGAACTGTCCCTGCACAAAGTGTAATTTTTGCAGGAAAAAAAGCTATTTAAAATCACTCGCGGCTAATGAATTGACGGCTCCCGTAACACAGAGAACAGTCATTCATTGAAAGCCATTGATAAAAAAAAGTCATTGATAAAAAAAAAAGCGTGGCGGTCCCCCCAAATTCAATAACCAGGACCTTCAGGTCTGCTATGGATATTAAGGAATTAAAATAAAAATGGCGTGAAAAAAATAAAATTTTTTGAAAACCATTAATTCGTTTTCCTTCTACTTCATAATTAGAGTGGTCTCAATCATAATTATCCATTTATTTAAACAGATTTCCAAAATGTCATTGCAAAGTGCAGATATTGTTTATTCTATTCATTTTTATGTGAATGAGGTAGGAATATGAAGAACTACTGTATGTATGTACAATAAAGTAAAGTTCCACTTAATTGCACAGCACATTATTTTATTTTACCCTTCAGTAAATCAGGCCCAGGATCTCTTCTTTTATAGAAGGCTCTCGCTATCCCTGATACAATCCCTCCTAGCTGCCATACATACTTTTTTTGTTTTTTTGTTAACCAGTTCAACTAATGGTCTTTTTATGACTAAGCACCCCATAGTGCTGTGAAACATGTCAGCTTTTCATTGATCCTGTGCCTCTGATGTTTTTGCACCAGAAGAATTTTTAAACCGTCTTCAATAAAGGTGTCAACAGAGTGCGGCTGTCTAGTCTTTTCTTCGATTCATTTCTACATGCAGAGCCAGCACCTGTTTCCATTAACAGGTGGGATGCATCATGAGATGTCTGCCTAGGGTGGTGTTCTTTTGTTATTCCAGACCTTACACATCCTACTCAACTCCTGTTATCTGAAAGTCCTTACTTCTCTGTAGGGATGAGCCGAACACCCCCGGGTTCGGTTCGCACCAGAACCAGCGAACAGACCTAAAGTCCGTGCGAGCATAAGAACCCTATTAGTTACAATGGATGCGAATGTTCGAAATCAAAAGTGCTAATTTTAAAGGCTAATATGCATGTTATTGTCATAAAAAGTGTTTGGGGACCTGGGTCCTGCCCCAGGGGACATGTATCAATGCAAATTTTTTTTTTAAAAAAACGGACGTTTTTTCAGGAGCAGTGATTTTAATAATGCTTAAAGTTAAACAATAAAAGTGTAATATTCCTTTAAATTTCGTACCTGGGGGGTGTCTATAGTATGCCTGTGAAGGGGCGCATGTTTCCTGTGCTTAGAACTGTCCCTGCACAAAGTGTCATTTTTGCAGGAAAAAAAGCTATTTAAAATCACTCGCGGCTAATGAATTGACGGCTCCCGTAACACAGAGAACAGTCATTCATTGAAAGCCATTGATAAAAAAAAGTCATTGATAAAAAAAAAAGCGTGGGGGTCCCCCCAAATTCAATAACCAGGACCTTCAGGTCTGCTATGGATATTAAGGAATTAAAATAAAAATGGCGTGGGGTCCCCCTCAAAATCCATACCAGACCCTTGAGTTCTGGGATGGATTTTAAGGGGAACCCCGGCCAAAAAAAAATAAAAAAATTAAAATCCATACCAGACCAGACCCTTATCTGAGCACGCAACCTGGCAGGCCGCAGGAAAAGAGGGGGGCCGAGAGCGGCCCCCCTCCCTCCTGAACCGTACTAGGCCACATGCCCTCAACATTGGGAGGGTGCTTTGGGGGTCTGAGACCCCCCAAGCACCTTGTCCCCATGTTGATGAGGACAAGGGCCTCATCCCCACAACCCTGGCCATTGGTTGTGGGGGTCTGTGGGCGGGGGGCTTATCGGAATCTGGAAGCACCCTTTAACAAGGGGACCCCCCGATCCCGCCCCCCCCCCCGGGTGGAATGGTAAGGGGTACAAAAGTACCCCTTCTATTTCACCAAAAAAGTGTCAAAAATGGTAAAAATTGTGACCCCGCCCCCCTCTGACCTCATGGGGAAAGCCATAGGGAATTCCCCATGACGTCCCTGTGCGTCAGAAGGGGCGGGGTTACCAGGTGGCCCTGCCCTCCGTTATAAAAGACCTGTCAGACGCAGCGAAGCCTCACACAGCGGGAGCCTCCCATTGTGCGGAGCGGCCCAGAAGAGACACCAACGCCATGGAAGAAGATGCCGGACGAGAAGACCAGAGCAAGAAGAAGCGGATCGGAGGAAGAAGATGATGGAAGAAGAAGATGGAAGAAGATGCCGGAAGGAGAAGATGAAGAAACCGAAGGATGAAGAGAGGAAGAAGGAAGACCAGAAGAAAGAAGATTTTAATAAAGGAATTGTCAAAGACTGTCTCCTGTCATTTTTAAAATTTTTGACATTTTTTGGGTGAAATGGTAGGGGTACATTTGTACCCCCTTACCATTTCACACAGGGGGGGTGGGATCTGGGGGTCCCCTTGTTAAAGGGGGCTTCCAGATTCCGATAAGCCCCCCGCCCGCAGACCCCCACAACCAATGGCCAGGGTTGTGGGGATGAGGCCCTTGTCCTCATCAACATGGGGACAAGGTGCTTTGGGGGTCTCAGACCCACAAAGCACCCTCCCAATGTTGAGGGCATGTGGCCTGGTACGGTTCAGGAGGGAGGGGGGCCGCTCTCGTCCCCCCCTCTTTTCCTGCGGCCTGCCAGGTTGCGTGCTCGGATAAGGGTCTGGTATGGATTTTGAGGGGGACCCCACGCCATTTTTTTTTTTTGACATGTGCAAAAGGAAAAAATTCGTTTCGTTTAGTTTCGTTTTTTTTTTAATTCAATGACTTTTTTTTTTAAATTAATTAATTTCGTTTAGTTAGATTCGTTACATTTGTTAAATTCGTTTTCGGATTTCGTTTAGTTTTCAACTGATTTTCGAATTCGAAAATATTTTGCGACCGACTTTGGGTCCACGTATCTCGGGGTTACTTGGTGATAGAAACACCAAATTTGGATATGTTGTAGTGCTAGTTCTACTGTGTTTGCATACCAAATTTGGGGTTTCTAGCTACAAGTGGCCCCGAGATATGTGGCCCCAAAGTCGGGTCGAAAAATGTCATTCTCTGCTGCAGAAAAGTGCTTGACATTTTGCGACCCGACTTTGGGGCCACGTATCTCGGGGCCACTTATAGCTAGAAACCCCAAATTTGGTATGCAAACACAGTAGAACTAGCACTACAACCTCTCCAAATTTGGTGTTTCTATCACCAAGTAACCCCGAGATACGTGGACCCAAAGTCGGGTCGCAAAATATTTTCGAATTCGGTTGAAAAAATTTCAAATGCAGTTGAAAAAATTTTGAAAAAATTTCAAATGCAGTTGAAATCATTTCAAATCATGTTAATACTATTTCAAGCGGATTCGAAAATATTTTGCGACCCGACTTTGAAAAAAAAAATGAAATTGATTCTAACAGTCTGCAGAAGATCTGCAAAAAAAAAAGAAGTGAAATGGCTGTTAATAGTCTACAGGAGATCTGCTATTAAATTATATATGTTTTTTTATTCTGTTCTAATCTTTTCTATTTGAATTATAAATTTTGGAAGATGGTTATTTATTATACACATCTGTCACATAAAAAAAAAGATGTGAAATGGCTGTCACGGATGTCGATCGCAAGGCAAGTACATATGCTGTATGTCACTGTCCACTTGCCACAACACCTGCCACAAGTGCCAAGACACCTGCCATGAGTGCCACGTGACCGGCCACGAGTGCCACGTGACCGACCACAAGTGCCACGTGACCTGCCCCGTGACCAAGTTGTGGATTGTCCACTTGCCATGTCACCTGCCACAAGTTATGGGGTTCCTAGCACCAAGTGACCCCCAGATATGGGGCATATGTCAAGTACTTTTCTACAGCAGAGAATTACATTTTGTGACCCGACTTTTGGGGCCACGTATCTCGGGGCCACTTATAGCTAGAAACCCCAAATTTGGTATGCAAACACAGTAGAACTAGCACTACAACCTCTCCAAATTTGGGTTTTCTATCACCAAGTAACCCCGAGATACGTGGACCCAAAGTCGGGTCGCAAAATATTTTCGAATTCGGTTGAAATAAATTCAAATGCAGTTGAAATATTTTTAAAAAAATTATTTCAACTGCATTAGAAATATTTTCAACTGCATTAGAAAATATTTCATCTGCATTAGAAAAAATTTCTATCACCAAGTAACCCCGAGATACATGGACCCAAATTCGGGTCGCAAAATATTTTCAAATTTGGTTGAAAAAATTTCAAATGCAGTTGAAAAAAATTTCAAATGCAGTTGAAAAAATTTCAAATGCAGTTGAAATAATTTCAAATCATGTTGATACTATTTCAAGCGGATTCGAAAATATTTTGCGACCCGACTTTGAAAAAAAAAATGAAATTGATTCTAACAGTCTGCAGAAGATCTGCAAAAAAAAAAAAAGTGAAATGGCTGTTAATAGTCTACAGGAGATCTGCTATTAAATTATATATTTTTTTTATTCTGTTCTAATCTTTTCTATTTGAATTATAAATTTTGGAAGATGGTTATTTACTTATATACATCTGTCACATAAAAAAAAAGATGTGAAATGGCTGTCACGGATGTCGATCGCAAGGCAAGTACATATGCTGTATGTCACTGTCCACTTGCCACAACACCTGCCACAAGTGCCAAGACACCTGCCATGAGTGCCACGTGACCAACCACAAGTGCCACGTGACCTGCCACGTGACCAAGTTGTGGATTGTCCACTTGCCATGTCACCTGCCACAAGTTATGGGGTTCCTAGCACCAAGTGACCCCCAGATATGGGGGATATGTCAAGTACTTTTCTACAGCAGAGAATTACATTTTGTGACCCGACTTTGGGCCACGTATCTCGGGGCCACTTATAGCTAGAAACCCCAAATTTGGTATGCAAACACAGTAGAACTAGCACTACAACCTCTCCAAATTTGGTGTTTCTATCACCAAGTAACCCCGAGATACGTGGACCCAAAGTCGGGTCGCAAAATATTTTCGAATTCGGTTGAAAAAATTTCAAATGCAGTTGAAAAAATTTCAAATGCAGTTGAAATCATTTCAAATCATGTTGATACTATTTCAAGCGGATTCGAAAATATTTTGCGACCCGACTTTGAAAAAAAAAATGAAATTGATTCTAACAGTCTGCAGAAGATCTGCAAAAAAAAAAAAAGTGAAGAAATGGCTGTTAATAGTCTACAGGAGATCTGCTATTAAATTATATATGTTTTTTTATTCTGTTCTAATCTTTTCTATTTGAATTATAAATTTTGGAAGATGGTTATTTATTATACACATCTGTCACATAAAAAAAAAAAAGATGTGAAATGGCTGTCACGGATGTCGATCGCAAGGCAAGTACATATGCTGTATGTCACTGTCCACTTGCCACAACACCTGCCACAAGTGCCAAGACACCTGCCATGAGTGCCACGTGACCGGCCACGAGTGCCACGTGACCGACCACAAGTGCCACGTGACCTGCCCCGTGACCAAGTTGTGGATTGTCCACTTGCCATGTCACCTGCCACAAGTTATGGGGTTCCTAGCACCAAGTGACCCCCAGATATGGGGCATATGTCAAGTACTTTTCTACAGCAGAGAATTACATTTTGTGACCCGACTTTGGGGCCACGTATCTCGGGGCCACTTATAGCTAGAAACCCCAAATTTGGTATGCAAACACAGTAGAACTAGCACTACAACCTCTCCAAATTTGGTGTTTCTATCACCAAGTAACCCCGAGATACGTGGACCCAAAGTCGGGTCGCAAAATATTTTCGAATTCGGTTGAAATAAATTCAAATGCAGTTGAAATATTTTCAAATTCGGGTCGCAAAATATTTTCGAATTTGGTTGAAAAAATTTCAAATGCAGTTGAAAAAAATTCAAATGCAGTTGAAAAAATTTCAAATGCAGTTGAAAAAATTTCAAATGCAGTTGAAATAATTTCAAATCATGTTGATACTATTTCAAGCGGATTCGAAAATATTTTGCGACCCGACTTTGAAAAAAAAAATGAAATTGATTCTAACAGTCTGCAGAAGATCTGCAAAAAAAAAAAAGAAGTGAAATGGCTGTTAATAGTCTACAGGAGATCTGCTATTAAATTATATATTTTTTTTATTCTGTTCTAATCTTTTCTATTTGAATTATAAATTTTGGAAGATGGTTATTTACTTATATACATCTGTCACATAAAAAAAAAAGATGTGAAATGGCTGTCACGGATGTCGATCGCAAGGCAAGTACATATGCTGTATGTCACTGTCCACTTGCCACAACACCTGCCACAAGTGCCAAGACACCTGCCATGAGTGCCACGTGACCAACCACAAGTGCCACGTGACCTGCCACGTGACCAAGTTGTGGATTGTCCACTTGCCATGTCACCTGCCACAAGTTATGGGGTTCCTAGCACCAAGTGACCCCCAGATATGGGGGATATGTCAAGTACTTTTCTACAGCAGAGAATTACATTTTGTGACCCGACTTTGGGGCCACGTATCTCGGGGCCACTTATAGCTAGAAACCCCAAATTTGGTATGCAAACACAGTAGAACTAGCACTACAACCTCTCCAAATTTGGTGTTTATATCACCAAGTAACCCCGAGATACGTGGACCCAAAGTCGGGTCGCAAAATATTTTCGAATTCGGTTGAAATAAATTCAAATGCAGTTGAAAAAATTTCAAATGCAGTTGAAATCATTTCAAATCATGTTGAAACTATTTCAAGCGGATTCGAAAATATTTTGCGACCCGACTTTGAAAAAAAAAATGAAATTGATTCTAACAGTCTGCAGAAGATCTGCAAAAAAAAAAAAAGTGAAATGGCTGTTAATAGTCTACAGGAGATCTGCTATTAAATTATATATGTTTTTTTATTCTGTTCTAATCTTTTCTATTTGAATTATAAATTTTGGAAGATGGTTATTTATTATACACATCTGTCACATAAAAAAAAAAAGATGTGAAATGGCTGTCACGGATGTCGATCGCAAGGCAAGTACATATGCTGTATGTCACTGTCCACTTGCCACAACACCTGCCACAAGTGCCAAGACACCTGCCATGAGTGCCACGTGACCGGCCACGAGTGCCACGTGACCGACCACAAGTGCCACGTGACCTGCCCCGTGACCAAGTTGTGGATTGTCCACTTGCCATGTCACCTGCCACAAGTTATGGGGTTCCTAGCACCAAGTGACCCCCAGATATGGGGCATATGTCAAGTACTTTTCTACAGCAGAGAATTACATTTTGTGACCCGACTTTGGGGCCACGTATCTCGGGGCCACTTATAGCTAGAAACCCCAAATTTGGTATGCAAACACAGTAGAACTAGCACTACAACCTCTCCAAATTTGGGGTTTCTATCACCAAGTAACCCCGAGATACGTGGACCCAAAGTCGGGTCGCAAAATATTTTCGAATTCGGTTGAAATAATTTCAAATGCAGTTGAAATATTTTCAAATCAGGTTGAAATTATTTCAACTGCATTAGAAACTATTTCAACTGCATTAGAAACTATTTCAACCAGATTTGAAAATATTTCATCTGCATTAGAAACAATTTCTATCACCAAGTAACCCCGAGATACATGGACCCAAATTCGGGTCGCAAAATATTTTCGAATTTGGTTGAAAAAATTTCAAATGCAGTTGAAAAAAATTTCAAATGCAGTTGAAAAAATTTCAAATGCAGTTGAAATAATTTCAAATCATGTTGATACTATTTCAAGCGGATTCGAAAATATTTTGCGACCCGACTTTGAAAAAAAAAATGAAATTGATTCTAACAGTCTGCAGAAGATCTGCAAAAAAAAAAAAAAAGAAGTGAAATGGCTGTTAATAGTCTACAGGAGATCTGCTATTAAATTATATATTTTTTTCTATTCTGTTCTAATCTTTTCTATTTGAATTATAAATTTTGGAAGATGGTTATTTACTTATATACATCTGTCACATAAAAAAAAAAGATGTGAAATGGCTGTCACGGATGTCGATCGCAAGGCAAGTACATATGCTGTATGTCACTGTCCACTTGCCACAACACCTGCCACAAGTGCCAAGACACCTGCCATGAGTGCCACGTGACCAACCACAAGTGCCACGTGACCTGCCACGTGACCAAGTTGTGGATTGTCCACTTGCCATGTCACCTGCCACAAGTTATGGGGTTCCTAGCACCAAGTGACCCCCAGATATGGGGGATATGTCAAGTACTTTTCTACAGCAGAGAATTACATTTTGTGACCCGACTTTGGGGCCACGTATCTCGGGGCCACTTATAGCTATAGCTAGAAACCCCAAATTTGGGTATGCAAACACAGTAGAACTAGCACTACAACCTCTCCAAATTTGGGGTTTCTATCACCAAGTAACCCCGAGATACGTGGACCCAAAGTCGGGTCGCAAAATATTTTCGAATTCGGTTGAAAAAATTTCAAATGCAGTTGAAAAAATTTCAAATGCAGTTGAAAAAATTTCAAATGCAGTTGAAATCATTTCAAATCATGTTGATACTATTTCAAGCGGATTCGAAAATATTTTGCGACCCGACTTTGAAAAAAAAAATGAAATTGATTCTAACAGTCTGCAGAAGATCTGCAAAAAAAAAAAAGAAGTGAAATGGCTGTTAATAGTCTACAGGAGATCTGCTATTAAATTATATATTTTTTTTTATTCTGTTCTAATCTTTTCTATTTGAATTATAAATTTTGGAAGATGGTTATTTATTATACACATCTGTCACATAAAAAAAAAAGATGTGAAATGGCTGTCACGGATGTCGATCGCAAGGCAAGTACATATGCTGTATGTCACTGTCCACTTGCCACAACACCTGCCACAAGTGCCAAGACACCTGCCATGAGTGCCACGTGACCGGCCACGAGTGCCACGTGACCGACCACAAGTGCCACGTGACCTGCCACGTGACCAAGTTGTGGATTGTCCACTTGCCATGTCACCTGCCACAAGTTATGGGGTTCCTAGCACCAAGTGACCCCCAGATATGGGGGATATGTCAAGTACTTTTCTACAGCAGAGAATTACATTTTGTGACCCGACTTTGGGGCCACGTATCTCGGGGCCACTTATAGCTAGAAAATTTGGTATGCAAACACAGTAGAACTAGCACTACAACCTCTCCAAATTTGGGGTTTATATCACCAAGTGACCCCGAGATACGTGGACCCAAAGTCGGGTCGCAAAATATTTTCGAATTCGGTTGAAATAATTTCAAATGCAGTTGAAATATTTTCAAATGCAGTTGAAATATTTTCAAATGCAGTTGAAATATTTTCAAATGCAGTTGAAATATTTTCAAATCTGGTTGAAAATATTTCAACTGCATTTGAAACTATTTCAACCAGATTAGAAAATATTTCATCTGCATTAGAAACTATTTCAACTGCATTAGAAACTATTTCAACTGCATTAAAAACTATTTCAACTGCATTAGAAACTATTTCAACCAGATTTGAAAATATTTCATCTGCATTAGAAACAATTTCTATCACCAAGTAACCCCGAGATACATGGACCCAAATTCGGGTAGCAAAATATTTTCGAATTTGGTTGAAAAAATTTCAAATGCAGTTGAAAAAAATTCAAATGCAGTTGAAAAAATTTCAAATGCAGTTGAAATAATTTCAAATCACGTGGATACTATTTCAAGCGGATTCGAAAATATTTTGCGACCCGACTTTGAAAAAAAAAAATGAAATTGATTCTAACAGTCTGCAGAAGATCTGCAAAAAAAAAAAAAAAAAAGAAGTGAAATGGCTGTTAATAGTCTACAGGAGATCTGCTATTAAATTATATATTTTTTTTATTCTGTTCTAATCTTTTCTATTTGAATTATAAATTTTGGAAGATGGTTATTTACTTATACACATCTGTCACATAAAAAAAAAAGATGTGAAATGGCTGTCACGGATGTCGATCGCAAGGCAAGTACATATGCTGTATGTCACTGTCCACTTGCCACAACACCTGCCACAAGTGCCAAGACACCTGCCATGAGTGCCACGTGACCCACCACAAGTGCCACGTGACCTGCCACGTGACCAAGTTGTGGATTGTCCACTTGCCATGTCACCTGCCACAAGTTATGGGGTTCCTAGCACCAAGTGACCCCCAGATATGGGGGATATGTCAAGTACTTTTCTACAGCAGAGAATTACATTTTGTGACCCGACTTTGAGGCCACGTATCTCGGGGCCACTTATAGCTAGAAACCCCAATTTGGTATGCAAACACAGTAGAACTAGCACTATAACCTCTCCAAATTTGGGGTTTCTATCACCAAGTAACCCCGAGATACGTGGACCCAAAATCGGGTCGCAAAATATTTTCGAATCCGGTTGAAATAGTTTCAAATGCAGTTGAAATAATTTCGAATCATGTTGATACTATTTCAAGCGGATTCGAAAATATTTTGCCACCCGAATTTGAAAAAAAAAAAAAAAAATGAAATTGATTCTAACAGTCTGCAGAAGAGCTGCAAAAAAAGTGAAATGGCTGTTAATAGTCTACAGGAGATCTGCTAAAAAAAGAAATAGATGCTAATAGTCTGCAGGAGATCTGGTGAGAAAACGAAATAGATACTAATTGTCTGCAGGAGATCTGCAAAAAAAAAGTGAAATGGTTGTTAATAGTCTACAGGAGATCTGCTAAAAAAAGAAATAGATGCTAATAGTCTGCAGGAGATCTGGTGAGAAAACGAAATAGATACTAATAGTCTGTAGTTGTAGTGCTAGTTCTACTGTGTTTGCATACCAAATTTGGGGTTTCTAGCTACAAGTGGCCCCGAGATACGTGGCCCCAAAGTCGGGTCACAAAATGTAATTCTCTGCTGCAGAAAAGTACTTGACATATCGCCCCTATCTTGGGGTCACTTGGTGCTAGGAACCCCACAACTTGTGGCAGGTGACGTGGCAAGTGGACTATCCACAACTTGGTCTCGTGGCCGGTCATGTGGCACTCGTGGCCGGTCATGTGGCACGCGTGGCCGGTCACGTGGCACTCGTGGCAGGTGTCGTGCCACTCGTGGCAGGTGTCGTGGCACTTGTGGCAAGTGAACAATACACAACTTGTGGCAGGTGATGTGGCAAGTGGACAATGACATACAGCATATGTATTTGCCTTGCGATCGACATCCGTGTTAGACGTGCAAAAAGAAAAAAATTGTTTTGTTTCGTTTTAATTCGTTAATTAATTCATTTTGTTTAGTTAGATTCGTTAAATTCGTTTTCGGATTTTGTTTCGTTTTTGACCGAATTCGAAAAATCAGTCGCATTTGAAATTATTTCAACCGGATTTGAAAATATTTCAACCAGATTTAAAAATATTTCAACCGAATTTGAAAATATTTCAACCGGATTTAAAAATATTTCAACCGAATTTAAAAATATTTCTACTGGATTTGAAATTATTTCAACTGCATTAGAAACTATTTCAACCAGATTTGAAACAGTTTCTAATGCAGTTGAAATAGTTTCTAATGCAGTTGAAATATTTTCAAATCTGGTTGAAATAGTTTCTAATGCAGTTGAAATATTTTCAAATCTGGTTGAAATAGTTTCTAATGCAGTTGAAATACTTTCTAATGCAGTTGAAATATTTTCAAATCTGGTTGAAATAGTTTCTAATGCAGTTGAAATACTTTCTAATGCAGTTGAAATAATTTCAACCAGATTTGAAAATATTTCAACTGCATTTGAAATTATTTCAACTGAATTCGAAAATATTTTGCGACCTGACTTTGGGTCCACGTATCTCGGGGTTACTTGGTGATATAAACCCCAAATTTGAAGAGATTGTAGTGCTAGTTCTACTGTGTTTGCATACCAAATTTGGGGTTTCTAGCTATAAGTGGCCCCGAGATATGTGGCCCCAAAGTCGGGTCACAAAATGTAATTCTCTGCTGTAGAAAAGTACTTGACATATCCCCCATATCTGGGGGTCACTTGGTGCTAGGAACCCCATAACTTGTGGCAGGTGACATGGCAAGTGGACAATCCACAACTTGGTCACGTGGCAGGTCACGTGGCACTTGTGGTCGGTCACGTGGCACTCATGGCAGGTGTCTTGGCACTTGTGGCAGGTGTTGTGGCAAGTGGACAATGACATACAGCATATGTACTTGCCTTGCGATCGACATCCGTGACAGCCATTTCACATCTTTTTTTTTATGTGACAGATGTATATAAGTAAATAACCATCTTCCAAAATGTATAATTCAAATAGAAAAGATTAGAACAGAATAGAAAAAAATATATAATTTAATAGCAGATCTCCTGTAGACTATTAACAGCCATTTCACTTCTTTTTTTTTTTTTTGCAGATCTTCTGCAGACTGTTAGAATCAAGTTCATTTTTTTTTTCAAAGTCGGGTCGCAAAATATTTTCGAATCCGCTTGAAATAGTATCAACATGATTTGAAATTTTTCAACTGCATTTGAAATTTTTTCAACTGCATTTGAAATTTTTTCAACTGCATTTGAAATTTTTTCAACTGCATTTGAAATTTTTTTTTTTTTCAACTGCATTTGAAATTTTTTCAACTGCATTTGAAATTTTTTTTTTTTCAACTGCATTTGAAATTTTTTCAACTGCATTTGAAATTTTTTCAACCGAATTCGAAAATATTTTGCGACCCGACTTTGGGTCCACGTATCTCGGGGTTACTTGGTGATAGAAATTGTTTCTAATGCAGATGAAATATTTTCTAATGCAGGTGAAATAGTTTCTAATGCAGAATGTTTTCAAATGCAGTTGAAATATTTTCAAATCTGGTTGAAATAGTTTCTAATGCAGTTGAAATAGTTTCTAATGCAGTTGAAATATTTTCAACCTGATTTGAAAATATTTCAACTGCAGTTGAAATATTTTCAAATCTGGTTGAAATTATTTCAAATTCAGTTGAAATATTTTGCGACCCGATTTGAAAATATTTCAACTGCATTTGAAAAATTTTCAACTTAAGTGCATTTGAAAATATTTCAACTGCATTTGAAAATATGTCAACTGCATTTGAAATTATTTCAAAATAAAATATTTTGCGACCCGACTTTGGGTCCACGTATCTCGGGGTCACTTGTAGATATAAACCCCAAATTTGGAGAGGTTGTAGTGCTAGTTCTACTGTGTTTGCATACCAAATTTGGGGTTTCTAGCTATAAGTGGCCCCGAGATATGTGGCCCCAAAGTCGGGTCACAAAATGTCAAGAACTTTTCTTCAGCAGAGAATGACATGTTTCGACCCGACTTTGGGGCCACATATCTCGGGGCCACTTGTAGCTAGAAACCCCAAATTTGGTATGCAAACACAGTAGAACTAGCACTATAACATATCCAAATTTGGGGTTTCTATCACTAAGTGACCCTGAGATATTTCGAATTTCGTCCGCGATTTTTCGATTCGAAAAAAATTCGGATTCGGAAAAATTCGTTAGTATTGTAATTCGGTAATTAGGATGCATCCGAATGTCCGAATAATGAAAAATTCGTCCGAATTTCGATTCGGAACATAACGAAATGCACATGTCTACTTGTGCAGGTGTCAGACCTTTACATTATATTGCTCTCTGACTTATGGCAACCTTAGATGCTGAAGGTGTTGTTATTGCTAACCCAAGCATGTCTCATAGCATGGAGAGCTCATAACACCTCTTCTATGTGTGGCAGACCAACCATGCTGTCAAGTTGCTTATCCAGGTTCTAGAAACTATTATCCCAAATATTTTGGTTAGCATACTGTCCTAACATTGTCTTTCTACTGTCGACAACTTACTCTGTAAATGTAAACCTAAAGGCATGGATGAAATGATAGAACAATTAAAACTCCCGAAAGGACTGTCTTAAGCCCCACACACACGGTCGGATTTTCCGATGACCATTTCCGTCGGATCATTTCCGTCGGACTTTGTCCGATGTTGGTGTTGCATACACACGGTCGGACAACGTTGTCGGAATTTCCGTCTTCAAGAACGTCGTGACGTAACTCGTCTTCTACGAGACTAGAAAAGGGAAGTTCAGCACCACGTCCTGCACCCGTTGGTCTCCTTCTGCTGATCCCGTGTTTATCGTGAGTTAGTTGAAGTTTGGGGACTTACGATTCGCGCTTCTCAGTTTTGTGACTCAGATCGTTACTGCTGTTCAGTTTGTGCTTGTCGTGCGTATCTGTTTATTAGTGCGTGTAGTCAGTTCGCATTTGTTGGTCATTGCGGCCTATATCTTGATATAGGACGCTTTGATTTTCACTGCTTATTGTCTGCTCGTTTCTGGTATTCATTTCGTTCTTTCAGGCCTTGCTGTTTATCGGTGCTTTCTGTTTGTCCGTTCTGACCAGCCGACCGTTTGTGAGCGATGTTTCCCGTACGTACTCGTCGCCGAGTTCGTGCTGTACGCGGAATTGGTGTCGGGCTTTTAGCTTTGAGCCAAGACCCGTCCATGAACAGAGTGACAAGGAGTATGTGGACCAAGAATTGGTTGCTTCAGCGTGATCAGTTCTCGCACATGCCTTTGCTTCGTGAGATCCGGGAGAATAATCCTGATGATTTCAGAAACTTTCTCCAGATGACGGACCCCGTTTTTCACCGTCTTTTGGCTTTGCTGACCCTTTTATCAGCCGGCAGGATACCTGCATGAGACAAGCCATCACTCCGGAGCAGAGGCTTGTTGCTATGTTGAGGTACTTGGCGACAGGGAGAAGCCTTCAGGATTTGAAGTTCTCCTCAGGTATCTCTCCCCAGGCCCTGGGAATCATTATTCCAGAGACCTGTTCTGCCATCATCCAGGTCCTGCAGGAGGACTATATTAAGGTAACATTTTTCCTTTACTATTCCCTTCTATGTATGCTCTGTTTGCTAATGTCTTGTATTTTTTACCTCCTTCCCTAATTACCATGATTGCAATATGCTCTTATATGCTGTGCCCCTTTTCTCCTTCATGCATTTTTCCCTTCACTTACCTCCCCAGCATGCTCTTCTGGCCCAATAGACACCTATGGCCTTGTATTTTGTCTGCTGCATAGTATTGTTTTCCCCCAAACACCCCCTAAAATATGCACAAATGTTTGCTGTGTGTTTTACTTCATGCAGAGCCCCTTTTGTTTCCCTTTTTTTTGGGGGGGGGCGTGCCAAACTCATTAGGAACCCCCTCCCCCTACTGCTCTGTCAGATGCTACCAATCCTCTATCTGCTGGCTTTCCCAAGGTCAATACACACTATATACCTACCTCTTTATAGTGGGCATCTTTAGGGATGAATTCAGCAAAGCATGTAGTGCAAGGGGCTGGCTCCCTACTTTCCATTTCATAATTTTTTGTGTTCTTTCACTCCTATTAGCTTGCTAGGTAATTGCAGAATGTAAAAATGTGCTTCCATATTTTTTTGGGGTGGGGGGTGTTATTTGGAATGTTCTTTTAGGTTTCCTGTGGGCTGCCAATAGTGTTTTGTTAAGGAGGGTCTGGCCAAACTAGCACACATTATTGAGCCATTTGGCAATCAATGAAGTGGAGAGGGTTACCTGTCCAAAGCCCCCCCCCCCCAAACCCCTAGTTATTGTCAATGGCCCATCAGAAGTGGGGGGATTGATGGGGGGTGAGTAATCTGCTAGGGGGACCCTGTACTTTTGGGTGCAAATACTTTCCAGCTTACAATTTTAAAGTCTGATCTTGTTCCAAGGTGTTATTGTCTAATCTGCTTGCAATGTTTATGTGCAAAGTGACTAATTTTTTTTTCTTGTTTCACTCCACAGTTCCCTTCCACGCCACAGGAATGGCAGACTGTGGCCTCCCACTTTGCCAGCCGTTGGGACTTTCCTAACTGCGGAGGTGCAATTGATGGGAAACACGTCCGCATCGTCCCACCCCCCAACTCGGGGTCCTACTATTATAATTACAAGGGGTTTAATAGTGTAGTGATGTTGGCGGTGGTGTCGGCGACATACGAGTTTTTGTATGTGGACGTGGGGATGAACGGCCGGATCTCGGATTGTGGTGCCATTGCGCACACGGAGTTCTATTGGCGTCTCCAGAGTGGCAGTCTGTGTTTGCCACCTCCAGAGGAGAATGCTGAAGGACTCCCCTTCATCTTTGTCGCAGATGAAGCGTTTGCGCTGACTCCCCATCTGATGAGGCCCTTCCCGATGAGGACCCTCAACCCAGACCAGAGGGTCTTCAATTACAGGCTGTCGAGAGCCCGCAGAGTGGTGGAGAACACCTTCGGGATCCTGGCCAGCTGCTTCCGCCTGTTTTTGACGGCTATTAACTTGGCGGAATACAAACTCAACCATATAGTTCTTGCCTGCTGCATATTGCACAACTTTTTGAAAAGACACAACAGCAACTATGTGGTGGCCGTTGGCCCAGATGTGGACGGGCCTTCCAATGCCGACCTCACAGCCCTTCAAGCGGCACGTCCAGGCTTGCCCCCTCTAAATGCCCGCGAGGTCCGCGAGCAATATATGGACTACTTTGTGGGTAGGATGTCGTCTATGCCCTCGATAAACCAGAATTCGTTTTCTGGGCGAGGTACATAGACGACATCCTCCTCCTTTGGAGGAGCAGCCGCGAATCCTTGGATACCTTTATTTCTTCTCTCAATCTCAATGATAGGGGTATTCGTCTCAGTCACGAGGCTAGTACCACTTCGGTCAGCTTCTTGGACCTTGAGATTAAGGTTGTCAATCACCATTTGGAGTTTGTTACATTTTTCAAGCCCACCGACCGGAATGGCTACATTCCGGTCGACAGTTGCCATCATCCCCAATGGCTCCAATCAGTACCACGTAGTCAATTCCTCCGTTTACGGAGGAATTGTACTAAAGTGGACGATTTTTTTAGACAGGCAGTCGTCTTAAAACAACGTTTTCTAGAGAAAGGATACAAATCTGAAGATTTGGATATGGAAATAGACCGCATTCAACAAATAGACCGTAAAACTTTGTTAGAGGTCAAATCCAAAAAGACCATGGACAACAAGTTTAAGTGGTCTTTTTTTACCACCTTTTCCACACAAAACAGGCAAATCAGAGAGATTGTAAAGAGACACTGGGGAGTACTCCAGAATGACAAAATTTTGGGCCCAGCGCTCCCGGAGATGGCTGGTGTCATTTTTAGGGGCGCTAGATCCATTCAAGGTCAAATTGCCCCCAATGTTATTGATCCTCCCAAAAAGCCCTCATTCTTTTTTCAGTGCAAAGGTTACTTTCCCTGCCGCAAGTGTAACGTTTGTTTGCATAATGTTTGCGGCAGGCGAAAAAGTGAAACATTCCAATCCTCCATCACTTTGCGTAGCTATTCCATGCAGCGTTTCACTACCTGTGCGACCCAATATGTTGTTTATCTTCTCACTTGCCCTTGCAAGAAACAATATATTGGGCGCACAATTAGGACTTTTTCTGTTCGTGTCAACGAGCATATCAATAATATTAAAGGTGGCAAAACTAACCACAGTGTTCCTCGTCACTATTTGGAGAAACACGATCGTAATCCCATTGGAACCGAATTTCTGATTATTGATCAGTTCATTCCACATTGGAGAGGGGAATCCCGCTTACGCGGGGTTTCCCGTCTCGAAACTTATTGGATTTATGAGCTCCGTACCTACTCGCCATTCGGCTTGAATGTCGAGTGGGATATAAACTCATTTATCAATTTATCCTGATCATTTCTTGGAACAATAAAAATCCTCATACCACTCGCTCTTTATCAAGTTGTTTCAGTCCCGTTCTTATATGTATTTTTGTTATTTGTTGTGTATTTTATGTAGCTCCAAAACAGAATTGTTTTGATTCTATGTATGTTATTATGCCATATTGAAGGTATAGTTTGATTCTTGCTGAAATGAGAAACCAATGTGGAGTGTAATATGTCTTGCCACCACATGATGGCGTTCATTTTTTATACTTTCATGTTGGGGTCTCATCCAGTTTTGACCTGCCTTCTTACCTCCCTACACCAGAGGTCACTATATTATCTTTTAGGTCCATGTGCTGACTTCACAACAGGGCCCCATATCGTTGTGATAGTTCAGCGCGTCATTTGTGTCGTCACTCGCCATGTGACGGGGCCGACACCAAACATTTTTTGACGTGCGATGTCATTACGCGGACACGGGGTTTAGCGCCGTTCGGCACCGCCCCTTTGGCTGTTTGACGCCTGCGCCGATATGGAGCCGACGTCAGACATCCTTTGACGTGTGACGTCACTACGTGGACACGGGGTGCAGCGCCGTTTGGCGCCGCCCCTTTGGCCGTTTGACGCCTGTGCCGCTCCCGTCGCGTCACTTCCGTTCTAGTGACGCGATGGGCGGTTACATGCATCTTATTGATTCAGGTTTCCCTTTGGTTTTTTTTTGCCGCCAGATTGCTTCCTGTCCTCCCCACTCCTGGTTGGATACTGCGGCCATGATGTTCCAGATTGGCTGCTCAGTGGACCAGTCATATCTGGCCACTTACATCCTGCATTGTGATTGCTCCAGCCACATCTGGGCAGTCTCTTTCGTTGGATGTGGTTGCAGTACATGGACGATTGGATGAGTTTTTGGCGCCAAAATCACCATGTGTCTGGGAGGAGCTATACAAGATCCGCTAAGACGGACGGGTTCGCTCCACCACTCACTTTATTTGATTTTACTTTGTTTTGTTTCTGATTGGTTACATGACTTTGGCAAATCCACACTTCCTGTCATATGATGCTTTCTGGTCCAATCAGCATCTGTGATAAGCCAAACATAGAATCTTTTCTGATTGGTTGACATTTTATGGATACTTATAAATATGTGTGCAGTGTGGGGGAACAGGTAGATGCCCCAGTTGAAGTCTACTTAAGATGAAACGCATAGGGTGAGGTGCTACCTATTCCCACACTGCTTTTAACCTTTAATTGTGATCACTTTTATACATTTTATTCATTTTTTGTAATGGCGGTTTTTGTTCAATAAAACCTTCCATGCTGATCTGCACTATTGGAGTTCGTCTCCTTTCTCCTCTCTTTGCATGTTCCTGAGAAATATCACTTGAAATTGCTGATCCTATTCCAAGTGGTCTTTTTGGTCATCAGTCCTATACCTTGCCTACCGGCCGGATCCACCCTTCAGAATTTGTGGTCCTGTGTTTGAGGTCGCGCTCCATCGTCCATGCTGGATTTTCCGAGGTTTGGTTACCATCACACCATAGCGACAACTCCACAGATTTCATCGGTCCATCCCAGAGACGTTCTACCCATCGGTGTTCGGACTCTACAGGCTTGTTTGACTCCCTGTCATTGACAGGGAGTCCACTCGTTCTGGTAAGCATACATCTTTTTTCTATATCGATTCAAGGTGTTGGAACAGAGGACTCAGTTCAAGCCATTCCGTGTCTCTGAATATTACATAGTTTTTATCACATTTGGGACTTTGTTATCACTATTTTTTGTGTATACCAACACTTTGAACTTTGTTTTTATTGCCTTATAGGGAATATCACTGTTTTGATTTACTTTGAGTGTGCGCATGCACATTGGACCTTTTAGGGTTCATTTTATATATATTGTTTACACACAGGGAGTCATCCTGATATTTAGAATTGTGATTTGA
The DNA here is from genome assembly GCA_028564925.1 of Lithobates sylvaticus. Lineage (NCBI taxonomy): Eukaryota > Metazoa > Chordata > Amphibia > Anura > Ranidae > Lithobates > Lithobates sylvaticus. The sequence goes on from CM053026.1 coordinate 237,273,686, forward strand.
GTCACTAATTTTTGGGCACTATTCATTTGTTATATGCTCACTTATGTTTAGCGCTACATTTTTTATTCACATTATTTACAGAATTTTTCGGGCCATTGCTCTGCCTGACGATGTGTGAGAGGCATTTTTTAATAAATATATTTTTTAAACATACCTATGATTTCTTGTCATTTCCTGCTTGTGTTTCTTGTAGGTGTATTCTAGCTTATTTGTGTTGGATATTTTCGCCCTTTAGCTTCAACAGTGGGAATGCACTTTCTTGGCAAAAGGAGGTAACAGTCTCTTCTTCCCAAAAAGAATCTTCTCATGTTGTGTGTGTGCTACCTAATCTTTTGTCTAGAGAAGGTTTGTAGTGCATAACTGACACCCAAAATACTCCTTTTCATCACCATGCCAGAAATGTGTGTATTCACAAAAATGCTGTGCTACGTGTTTTCGTACAAACCACTGTGAGTGTCATTTACCTAAGCCAAATCCACTATGCACTACAAGTGCACTGCAAAAGTGCCCTGGAAAATACACTTGCAGTGCAAACTGGAAAAGCCTTTAGTAAATAACACCCATTGCCCCACAAATCATTAACTTTTGACATAAATAATGCTTTGGTGTTTTTAAAGAAGGAAGCCACACATTTTTTAGATGAAAAAAGTTTACTTACAACACATTCACAAGTGCCTTTCTAAACTTCGTGGCAAAACTGACAAGATCTTGGTTCTTTCGAACATTGTTTACTAACATTACGCATTTGTTAAAACCAGGCATGGAGCAAAACAGAACAGACAGAACATAGGAACTTGCAAAGTTCAACTTTCTAAAGTGAAGACAAGATCAGACATGACTATATGTTGAAAGTGTGTTTGATCTTGCCTTCATCACATGGGGGGGGGGGGGGGCCCCCCTTGAAAAAGGAAATTTAGAACATGCACACAATTTGTGTCTCAAAATGGACATTAGATGGTAAAACACATGCCTAGAATGTTCAAAAGTGCAATTTCCCATCATGGGGATCAATGGATGTGTTTTGGGGGTGCAACCCCTTCACCACACCCACTTTAGTAGTTAGTAAAGTGGTTGCACCCCCAAAACATTGTCATTCATCCACCATGATGGGAGCTAGCACATGTGGACACAATGTGTGCATGTTCCAAATTTGCCACAGTTCTTAAGTTGCAAATGTTGTCACAAACAGCCACAAATGTGTGTTAATTACTTGGTGCGTTTTCAGATTTTACCTAAAACATCAATGATGTTCTTCAATTTTTGTTGAACATCATTGATGTTTTTCTTTATCTCACCTAGATCTCGATTGCAGACCATTATCTCCCCGATGAGTACGTGTGCACTTTCAGTGGTAAAGTGCGATTCTTCTTCCACAACATCCACGTCACCTAAAAACACAACAAAAAAAAACAAATGTCTCTTGGAAATGAGGCAGGCATACATTGATTAGCTTACCAGTAGCTGTGTTCTCCCACACTCACCTGTTGTGGTGACAAGTTCTCCAAGTTCCATGATCTATCCTTCCTCCTCCTCCTCTGCTTCTGGTCTTTCCCCTTCTTTGGGAGGTGTGGGTTTTCTGGTTTCCTCAGACGTCCCGAGTCTTCGCTCCCCTATGAAAATGTACAAAAGGAAGATTTAGCACCACAATCTATTGAGGGCAGAAATAGGAAATGTCAAACATTGCTTGAAAGTGAGGGACAATATTTTGGGTTGGCCAGTTACAAATGACAACAACATGAATGTAGTCACTTTGTAAAGGTGCTAAACTTACTACCTTTTTGGTACACCCCTCTAGTATCCACTGGAGCACATGTGTGGATCAGCATAAAAAAAAGTGCGTTTGGGTGTCCCAGCACTAGTGCTCTAAAGTCCAGATGGGTAAACAGCTACTGAGTGACCTCTCCTTTACATTGAATAAATTTGCTTTACATTCTTGATGACATCTCTATTGAGAACAAACTTCCTTTCACTAAAAACTTCACCAAACCTCGTATTATAAGTGGCCGAATGATCGAGGTTGAGTACGATCGAATGCACAGAAGAACATGAAACTGGCCATTTTCAAAGGTACAACATTGAAAAAAACAAAACACATGGAGCAGTATGCAAGCAAGAAATCATACACAAAACACAACTACTTACTTTTTTGAAGAACTCGCTTGATCTTTCTGTACTGATCGGGCTCCCTCAGTTTCAGGTTTGACCAGCGTTTCCTCAGTTGTTCCTTGGATCGTTGTACCCCAAAATTATTGTACAGCCTCTTCACAACTTTAGACATGATCTTGCCCTTTCTGACATTTGGGTTGAGGTAAGGCCCATACTTCCCATCATAGTCGCTCCTCTTCAATATGTCCACCATCTCCAACATTTCTTCAAATGACATATTGGACGCCTTAAATTTCAGCCTCCAGGATCGGGACGTTTCTGCCTCCGGCCTTTCCTCGTCCTCCTCCTCGTTGTTGCAATATTTGGGGCGCACCTGCTGTGTCCCCGCCATGTGCGCTCCACACTGTGCCATAAAGAGAAGGGGTGGGGAATAGATGAGAAAGATCGTCAGGGGCGGGCAGAGTTTGACGCATGCGCACTGTATATAAAACGTCACACGCATGTGTCGTAGCGACGATCTGTGAGACGAGGGGAGAGAAAGCTCACGCACGAGACGAACGCTAGAACGAAGGTACAATTTGAACTTGGTACAAAACTAGCCTAGACTGATTAGACCTTGAGGCTTATTTATGGATAAGATTAGGAGAGTTTAGCCTGACATTATTTATAGTGTTTTGTGTGGTGTTGTGTCTTGCAGAGATTATGGAGGGCTTCAACCATGTGAGTTTTCTCCCACTCTTCATTGATAAGTACAGGGAAATGCCCAATTATGGCAAGCGAAACACAGAGATTACAGCAACAAACCAAAGAGGTACGCAGCCATGAAGAAACTTCTGGAATTTGTAAAGCCAAGGATGCCCACGGCAACCGTGGAGAAGTTAAGACTCAAAATTGGCAGCCTGAGGAGTACCTATTTCAGGGAGCGCAATAAGGTCCTGAAGTCCCAGGCATCTGGAGCTGCAGCAGATTAGGTCCATGTCCCCACGCTCTGGTACTATGACAGGCTCCATTTTCTCAAAGACCAGGCTAATGTCAGGGAGTCACTCTCGACTCTTCCTTGCACGCGTCCTTTCACGCACGCCACCCCTGATGAGGCTTCCGAGGAGCAACCTGGGCCTTCCAGTCTGGAAGATGTGGAGGAGCCCAGCTTGAGCCAGGTATAGTAGTTTTGTAACCAATTTTGTGATTAATGAATGATGTTCACTTAATTCCGGATCCCCAATTGCTTAGTTCCTAATCATGTTTGACATATCAACGGACAGACAGTAGTTTTGGAGACATTTGGGGCAAGAATCTAAACTGCAGGGCTGAGACTTGTATGGTTTTCTATTTGTAAACCTTTTGCAACAGACAATAGATGAAAATTGTGTGTGTTTGATGAACAAATAACTCAAACTATGTCCCTTTTTCATACACAGGAAGACCTCAGCCAGGAGGTGGCTGTGGAATGTGGCAGTCAGGAGGAGGAAGGGGTTAGTGGCAGCCAAGAGGTGGGTAGTGGAAGCCAAGAGGGGGGTAGGCGTAGGAGCCTGACTGTCTCCCAAGTCCCTCCCCTCCGCCTTCCCTACAAAAGGGCGAGAAGGGTGGGGGAGGTGGGAGAGTCAGCGCTTCAGCTGATCAGAGATGCTTCAGCCTCCCTACATGCCACACCCACCTACGAGGAGGCCTTTGGCTCCTTGGTTGCCACTAAAATGAAGGATATAGAGGCGGGGCAACGCAGCATGTGTGAGGGGGTCATCCTCAAGTTCCTAAATAAGGGGATGGCTGGGGGGATGACCCCACTCACACATGTTTGTGATAGTGACCATGCTCCGCCTCCTCCTTCTGCCACCCCACCAGCACCACAGCGTGGAAGGAAGCGTACAAGGAAGACAAGAGAGTGACGACCTGGATTCAGTCTGGTCTGAGAGAAGATGGAGCCTCTCGTAGTACCAGAGCCTGGGGACCTAGATGGCATCTGCTGCAGTTCGGGATGTTTTGGACTTCAGGACCAGATAGCACTCCCTTATTATTTAAGATAGGTACTCCTCAGGCCACCAAGTTTTGAAGCTTAAAAAATTATGTTTGCCGTTGGTGTCCAAGGCTTTGCAAATTCCCCAAGTTTCTCCATCGCTGCGTTCCTCTTTGGTTTGTTGCTGAGACCTAAATAAAGGTATTTTTGAGTTCAAAAAATCATTGCCTATGTGTTTTACTTTTCTACAATGACAGTTTATTTGTGAGTAGGCAGGTACATTTCACGAATCATAAAGTATAATTAACAAGGTGCACCAACAACAAACAACCTCCTAGTAAATTTAAGCAACAAATACAAATGATAAGAATGTTGTTTTGCTAAGTTGAGACACACAACCCCCCTCAAAAATCTCAATAAATTATCCTGAAAATATGTATTCCAAACCAAAAATAAAAAATGACAAATCATCCCAAAAATATAACAAACATTCTTTTACGATCTGACGAAAAAAAAACATCTAGCCAAGAAATCCTGAAAAAGAATAAATCAATACGTTTGTGAGAAGTGAGGGTGAATAGGAGCAGCTAAAACACGTCATTCTTCTTGCATTGTAAAGAAAAAGAGAATGCGCTGCATTAAAGACATTTTAACATTGCAGCATGACGAATGTGCTGTGTCGATTAAGAACGGTAGTTTTACCTGACCGAGCGCTTCCATCACAGAATTTCTTCTGAGCATGCGTAGCACTTTGTCCGTCGGACTACGCTACACACGATCGGAATTGGTATGATCGGACTTTGTTGTGGGAATATTTATAGAGCAGGAGATAGAACTTTGTCCGTCAGACAATCCGATGGAAACTGTCCGATGGTGCCTACACATGGTCGGAATTTCCGACAACATTGTCCGATAGGACAGAATCCATCGGAAAATCTGACCGTGTGTATGGGGCTTTACACTTTACTTCATATTTTCCACTTAATCTCTTCTTGTCCTCCCCCTATACTGACTGTGCATCCTAAGGTGTGGAACTTTTATACATCAACAGATCCACCCAATAAGAGTATCTCGTTTTTTTACACACTGTTTTGAGATACACTATAATTTGTCAAATCAACTACCATGTTGCACTGGGAATCAGATTTAAATGGCCACTTTATGGACCAGCAGTAACTTGAAGCTTTTTGGTCAATCTACATTGCAACACATGGTGCTAACTATTGGGAGCTGACGCAAAAAATAACCTCTTGGTGGCACTACACCCCACACTGTTTTTCTAAGTTTTCCTCCATCAATTCTTTGTTTAGCTGGAGAGGGTGTGGGGAGGTTGGAACCCTGTTTCAAATGTTATGATTGTGTAAATGTTTAACTTTTGGCTCAATCTCTCAACTCATAACTGACATTACAGGTGTTCTACGGTTTATTGACCCTGCCTTAGGCCCCTTTCACACGTTTCCTGTATTTTGTACGCTGCCTTTGGCATTTGCACCTTGTGTTTGTTTGCACTTTTATATGAGAATTCAATAAAAACTTATTGATATTAAATAAAAAGCAAAGGCGAGAGTTCTGAGAGGGGGGTGGGACTAAGGTTTTGCTCACCCTGAAACCCGGAAACTAGTCCCTCTTTCAAGTTTCCCTCAATACATATTTACCCATGTTTTTCATAATGATACAATTCACTTTACTGACTTAAGACCTCTGCAAGATGAATTCCTATTGGTGGCAATAAATTCTGCACTTTGCTCATAGTCAATTTTTTTTTTTACTGAATAAACCTTTTATTTATGAATTTTACTTTATTTTCAAAGTTGCAAAAAAAATTCCTGATTAAATATTATCCCATACACTTGTGCAACTGAAATTATTTCTACAATATCGATAAAAAAAAAATAACTATATTTATGTAACAATGCTAAAAGCATGAAAATAAAGAGAAGAATAATAACCAATAACAAATTTGAATAAGATGAAAAGTCAATAGAACTGTGTGATAAATATTTAATTCTCTAAAATAGTGCAACTGGGAAATAAACCTAATTTAAATTGCATTCTTATATAAAATACTGAAACATATATTAGTCAATAATAAACGTTTTAATAATGAATCCAGGGATATTAGATCACCTGTAATGTGCAATTATTAAACTGTACTGGAATTATTATTTAAAATATTGCTGTTATATTTTTTCAAAATGGATAAGCAATTTAAAAAAGCCTTGCATTTACATAACCTTGTATAAAGCCATTATAAAACTATAGTTTGGTAAACCAAATATTAAAATATCCCATACAGCTGTGCTAAATATCAACACAACTCCAGTCAGCCATAAAACTTCGCTAATTTACCCCGTCCCCCAAAAGCATTAAGTGCCTATTTATTCAAGGATAGGTCGAAAGCAATACTCACTTTATTCCTTGCTCTTGCGGGCTTCCTCCCCACCAGTCCTACAAAACCACTCCTGTTTGCCAGTTGTAAGACCACACAATCTCCAATGTCATCAATTACAATGCAGGCCCAATGATCTTGCACTGTACATGATGACAACATAGGCCTACTCACATTCCAGGAGCAGGGTGAAGAGGAGTAGTGTAAAAGAGAGGGGAGTGGGAAATAAGGAAAGTTTTCCTCTACTTAATTATCTGGGGGGGGGGGGGGGGGTGGACACAAACTAGTGAAATGTAAAAGTTGACTAAAGTTCAGCTTTAAAGAGACCCTGTTATCAGACTTTACTTTTTTGTATTTTTGGAGTTGAAATGTACATTATATCTGATATATTACTAACATTATTGCTTTTTTTCTGTAAACCATTTAGTCCTTTTTTAAGTTGCAAGTTTATTAAATTTCACAGGAATTCAACACTTTTGACAGAGTCAGATTCCCATGTGTACCACTCTCTCCCTTCTCTCTCTGTTTCTACAACAAATTCTGAAGTTACCCCACTGTCATATCATGCTTGCACAGGGAAACTCCCGTGGCGTCAGGGGGAGTGGGGTCATCCGTTTACGTCACTGGGTGGCCCCGCCCTCAGCTATGTAAGAACTGTCACAGAGAATTTACATCGCATGACATTTTTATTTTTTAATAAAGGACTTGTCCCAAGCTGTCTCTTGTCTTTTTTTCCATTTTGACACTTTTTTTTGTGAAATGGTAGGGCTACAATGTACCCCATTACCAATTCACATGGGGGAGGCCAGGATCTGGGAGTCCCCTTGTTAAAGGGGGCTTCCAGATTCCGATAAGCCCCCCACCCGCATACCCCAACATCCACCGGGCAAGGGTTGTGGGGATGAGGCCCTTGTCCCCATCAACATGGGGACAAGGTGGTTTGGGGTCAGACCCCAAACCACCCTCCCCATGTTGAGGGCATATGGCCTGGTACGGTTCAGGAGGGGGGCTCTCTCATCCCCCCTCTTTTCCTGCGGCCTGCCAGGTTGTGTGCTCAGATAAGGGTCCGGTGTGTATTTTGGGGGGACCCCTAAGCCATTTTTTTTATTTTGGCACAGGGTTCCCCTTAATAACCATATCAGACCTGAAGGGCCTGGTATGGATTTTGGGGGGACCCCCACGCAATTTTTTTTTAATTTTGATTCGGGGGTTCCCCTTAATATTTATACCAGACCCAAAGGGCCTGGTAGTGGACTGGGGGGAACCCATGCTCTTTTTTTCAATGAGTTTTATCTATATTGCCAAGACCCGACAATTTATTACAGCCGTGATCAGTTTTAAACAACAATTTTTCTTTTAGAAAGGTAATTTTGCTGTGGTATTGTTCTAAACACGGGAAAAATGTGCCACTTTACAGGCATACTATAGACACCCCCCAGGCACGATATTTAAAGGAATATTTCATTTTTATTGTTTCACTTTATGCATTAAAAAAAAAATCACTGTTCCTAAAAAAAAATTGCATTGATACATGCCCGGGTCCGGGGTCCCCAAACACTTTTTATGACAATAACTTGCATATAAGCCTTTAAAATGAGCACTTTAGATTTTTCATGTTCGTGTCATATAGACTTTAACGGTGTTTGTGTGTTCTTCCGAATTTTTTGCATGTTCAGTATGTTCTGGTGCAAACCGAACCGGGGGGTGTTTGGCTCATCCCTACTCACCAGACAGCCGAGACCTCTTTATTTAAAAAGAAGGTCAAATGGTGATTAGTTGAAAAATCCTGGGGCTTGCTTGGCTATTCATAGGGACAAATCAGGAGACTTGTATATTTGCATCCTCCTCTCCACGCTTCCTGATGACGTTGTCAAAACGAAACGTACATTGAGGCACTTTCCGGTCAAGTCACTTCCGGGTCCTGGCTTCCGGTTAGTCTCCAAATGGCAGTGGAACACACGACGATCTCTGAGCGTGAGCCGGGCGGTGAGCAGCTCCTATCAGCATTACATGTGCACCATCCTTAGTGCCGGGAGAAGGCCACCTTTACATGTAAGCAGGCATTTTGCTTCTGTTTTAATAATTTTAAATAAAGTAGTATTACGCTATTGGTTCCCTTCTTTTCTTTTATTTCCGATGGGAAACCATGGTGGAGAGGAGGATGCAAATATACAAGTCTCCTGATTTGTCCCTATGAATATCCAAGCAAGCCCCACGATTGTTAGATTAAGCACCATTTGACCTTCTTTTAAAATAAAGAGGTCATGGCTGTCTTGTCAGGGTGTCCCTATTCGAGTACATTAGGTGTGTGGTTTGAATATATTGCCAAGTGTTGGAGGAATTTTATTTCACGCTATTCGTTTATTGAAGACATTTCACTGAATATTTTACTGACTGTCTAAAGGACATTTGAATTATTATTGGTTCTTATTTGTTTTTAGCACTTTGCACTTCCATGTATTTGTTATACGTTGTCCTATTTGGTTTATCTCATTAATATTATACTGGCACCTTTACACAGTTGGTCATATAATTCACCTCTAGCACCCCCTATCACTCTTTCTTTTTAATCCTTGAAAATTTATTTAGGGAAGCCTACCCCACCTCCACCTAAAAACTGTACTTCAGCCATCTCCATCAGATAATCCCTTCCAGCTAATACCTTTTGTACCACCTCCTCCGACCATTTAGATTGTAAGCTCAATTAGCAGGGCCCTCTTTTCCTTCTGTACTAAACTGTATTTTAATTGTACTGTCTCCCTTTATATTATACTGCACAAACTGTTAGAGCTACATAAATCTTGAATAATAATAATAATAGGTAGGTATTACTTTATGCCTTCCCAAACTGAATGATACACCCCTATTTCCAAATCCCCCAATGTCCAGTAAAGTTAGAATTTTACAATTTACATTCTGTATTATGAGCCTGCATGGGAGTGCTCATTTGATGACCATTTAGGTGCAGGCCCTTTTAACGCAGTATGGACCTACAGAAGTGCCTGTAGGTGGCCAAGTCCGTACAGCATACAGAACAAATTTCTCCCTCTGATATAAGCTCATGGTCACTTCAGTGACCATAAACTTATAGCAGAATTATTCAGCAGACTCTGCTGAACAATTCCATAACTCTCATCAGCGAATTACAAGCTGTTGATCAGAGTTATTAACCCCTAATGTGACTTCCCCCCTCCATGCCACTGTTTCCCTGTCCCCTGCCTCTCCCCCTCCTGCCACTATCCGAACCCCCAGCAAACCCCATCCCCTGCAGCTACCATCTCTAGCCAGCATCCCTCCTCTTGCACTCATGCCAGCTTCAGGTGCTGCATGGGGCGTGGAAAAGATCCAGATGTGCCCCTTTATCACTCAGATCATCCCCCATACTGCCCCCGCACCCCCCATCCATCGCCGCTCCAAGCGGCATCCCTCCTTCCCTTCCCGCCACCTGCAGCTTCTCCCTGCACTGATCTCTGTGATCTGTCAGGCTGGAGAGCGCGGGGGGTTCGGTGCAGGTGGGGGTGAAGTTGGGGGGTTGATAAACATGTGTTTACTAAGTTCCCCCCTGTAGTAGAGAGGGCATGGGCAACGATCACCACAGATCGCTCCTAGACCTCCCACTGACACTGACAGCTGATATATAGTAACCTCAATTGTTATTATGTATCAGACTGTCATTTTATGAATGAATGAGGAATCTCTATACAGATCCCTTATTCATTCAAGTAAAGTGCTGCAGAGGCTTTCTCTGTCTTAAAAAAAGAGCTATGGGGGGGGGGGGGGGTCTGCTTAGACCTCTGATATCTCACCAAAGACCCCCCCCCCCCAAAAAAAATATATAACTTTAAAAAAATATTAAAAGGAAAAAAAAAACAGGGAGAAGCCGTAAGACAATAGCGAATATTAATTTGCTATTATCACAAGTGGGTGGGTTTGGGGTGCAATGTTCTGCACCCCGAGCCCAACCTTTTTCAAGCCAATTAGAGCCTCGGGCTCTAATCATGTGGCTTGAAAAAAAAAAACACAGATGTTCCGTGCATCCCTGTGCAGGCAGTCACATTGATGTAATTTGGGATGTAGCACCTGCACGAACAGAGCCGTTGTCTCTGCATGTCTCTGAGCTCACACTGTCTGCATTTGGGGTCATGTACCCACACCCACACGGATGTCAGATTGAGAACAGCAGCTATGCCTGTGCAGCCGTTGCATCCCAATTTACATAAATGGGACTGCCTGTAAGGGAATGCATGGAACACCTGTGCATCACTGTGCAGGTAAACATGGCCCCCATGGGAATACACTTTAGTATGCCACATGTGAAGGATGCTTTATAGCAATTTAGCAGGAATTTTGCTAAAGTTATGTTGTGTTTATGCGCACTATTAATGATTTTAGTGTATTTTTAGTGAAGATATTGTTGTTGATAAACATTTGCACATGTATCATGCTGCCTTAAAAATCAGTAGCGCCTTCTTTTTATTCTACGAAGAAAAGAAGGTTTTCCTCTTGGTTTGTGGACTTTTAAGGCACTACCAATCTTTCCCCAAAGTAGCACAGTAGGTAAAGTAATAACAGAGTTTATTTTTAACAAAGTATACACAAAAAATTGTTAAAGTAGATCATTTTAACACGATTGAAAGAATAAAAAATGCATCAACATATTACAAGACATCAGACCCGACGCGTTTCGGAGTTTTATGAAAAGGTGTCCTCCTTCTTCAGGGGTCACAGTGTCAGATGTAGAGCTTAGTTCTAGATATAAGAATTACAGTTTTAATATGACAGTAAAATGCATTTACTATAGAGCAAAGGGATTATTGTATACAATACAGTTGGGCGGCAGGGTAGGCATGAGTCAAATGTCATACATAGGCAAACATAGTATAGACGTATGGCAGCAGTATATAACAACACAGTAGGGAAATATAAAACAATTAAGACTTACATAAATGGAGGTGCATTGGTTGAAAACGTTCCACTATGTTTAAAAACAAGAAAGATTGCATTGGATTCGGTATCTTCCGTGTGGAGATCCAGCATAGGCCGAGATAAATTGGGCCTAGATTAGATTAACAACTTTATCACAGAGGTGATGGAAGCCCTTTCCCAGAGTGTGGAGTGGTATCAGATAGCCACAAGCAGGGAAGTGGGAGTAGGAGCAGATCGCAGGGCTGCTGGGGTTCAGCAAAAAATTATGAAGTCCTCTATGGAGGAAGAAAGAGTAAGAGTTATAGTATTGTAGCTTCATATATATATCTGAAAGACTATTGGAAAACATCAAAGTCTATAAGAAAAAATACCTGTCCCATAGAGATCACAAATCAACACAGGCAGAGATGGCCCTGCGTGTAGGTCAATGTAATCTGCAAGAAAAGGGGTATGAATATAATAAATATCCTAGTTTTGCTTGAAAAATGTCATAATAGAACTCGAAATGTTTGATCAAAGACCATGGTTTTAAAAACCCCATATGGGGTAATGTAGATAATAGGCTAAGTATTGCTGGTCATAGATAAATGTGACCTCGCAGACAAGATATTAATGATATAGTTTGTAAAAAAATGCACAGAACAAATGTGTTGATCACATATATAAATTGTTGTTGCAAAGTCATGATGGGCTTCCAAAGACGAAATATAGCCCCCATGATGGGCTTCCAATGTAGTGATATGGCCCAAAATATGGAGAGGTGCCAAAACAGCAGCCAAAATTCCATTGTTTCAAGTTGCAACAGTGATGTGAAATCAACAAGGTGTATTCACATAATTATAGTGTATACAGATGAACAAGAAAGGACAATGATTTGAAATGGCCAAAGATCAAACAATAAAAAGGACTAAGTAGTGGGAGCAAGTGAAAAAATACCTTGAAGGATTGCAAAGAAAAAAAGGGAAATCACAGCCGCCTGTCAGTCCATCAGCACACGTACAGCGCCAGTATGGACTGATCAGGCAGTGTGGGCCTTTTAAACCTCCCGCCCCCATTTAGCTGTCCAGAGCACAGCTGTTCTTAAGGGGGTGGGAGGACTTCAACACGCTGGCCCCCGAGTGGCGTGCGCGCGGTCGAGTCCCCGCGCGACCAATCAGCGGTCGCGCTGCGTGACGCGGACACGCCCAGGTCTCCCACCAGCACAACAGGCCTCAAGGGCGGACCGGCGCATGTCCGCCAGGAGGAGCAAGATGGATACCATGGCTCCAACGGTGGACTGCGCATGTCCACTGGACGAAGCCGAACGGGAGGGAAGACGTCAAAGGGTATAGAGTTATTGTGTTCATTCTTGAACACAACATCTTCACTTTCAATGACTCCCACTACCTCCAGGTGCAGGGGGTGGCGATGGGGACATGCTGTGCCCTATCTTACGCCAACCTGTACCTGGGGGAGTGGGAGCAAGCATTCCTGGACGATGAAGACTTGTCGATGTACACGGACCACATCCTTGGGTGGTACCGGTACATCGACGACATCTTCATCGTCTGGGACGGCCCTATTTCTCTCTTAGAACAATGTCTTTTGAGAATGAATAGGAATACTTTTAACTTAAGCTTTACCATGTCCCACGATGCCAACAGTGTTCCGTTCTTGGATGTAGAAGTATATAAAAATGAGGAGGGACAGCTTCTAACTCGTTTATACAGAAAACCTACTGCTGGCAATGCTATCTTACATGCCAGCAGTTTCCATCCAGCACCCCTCCTTAACTCTATACCCTATGGCCAGTATCTGCGCATTAGGCGAAACTGCGCAGACAATGTCATTTTTCAAAATGAAGCAGACAAGCTGCGAGACCGACTCCTTCAGAGGGAGTATTCTCATGCCTCCCTCAAGAGGTCATATCAACAAGCCTGCCTCCAAAGTAGAAATCAACTGCTTTATTCTAAAAAAAAGGTTTAAAAAGCCCACACTGCCTGATCAGTCCATACTGGGGCTGTACGTGTGCTGATGGACTGACAGGCGGCTGTGGTTTCCCTTTTTTTCTTTGCAATCCTTCAAGGTATTTTTTCACTTGCTCCCACTACTTAGTCCTTTTTATTGTTTGATCTTTGGCCATTTCAAATCATTGTCCTTTCTTGTTCATCTGTATACACTAAATTATGTGAATACACCTTGTTGATTTCACATCATCGTTGCAACTTGAAACAATGGAATTTTGGCTGCTGTTTTGGCACCTCTCCATATTTTGGGCCATATCCCTACATTGGAAGCCCATCATGGGGGCTATATTCCGTCTTTGGAAGCCCACCATGACTTTGCAACAACAATTTATATATGTGATCAACACATTTGTTCTCTACTATCTTACATGCATGTACTGTGCATTTTTTTACAAACTATATCATTAATATCTTGTCTGCGAGGTCACATTTATCTATGACCAGCAATACTTAGTCTATTATCTACATTACCCCATATGGTTTTTTTTAAACCATGGTCTTTGATCAAACATTTTGAGTTCTATTATGACATTTTTCAAGCAAAACTAGGGTATTTATTATATTCATACCCCTTTTCTTGCAGATTACATTGACCTACACGCAGGGCCATCTCTGCCTGTGTTGATTTGTGATCTCTATGGGACAGGTATTTTTTCTTATAGACTTTGATGTTTTCCACCTCTGTGATAAAGTTGTTAATCTAATCTAGGCCCAATTTATCTCGGCCTATGCTGGATCTCCACACGGAAGATACCGAATCCAATGCAATCTTTCTTGTTTTTAAACATAGTGGAACGTTTTCAACCAATGCACCTCCATTTATGTAAGTCTTAATTGTTTTATATTTCCCTACTGTGTTGTTATATACTGCTGCCATACGTCTATACTATGTTTGCCTATGTACGACATTTGACTCATGCCTACCCTGCCGCCCAACTGTATTGTATACAATAATCCCTTTGCTCTATAGTAAATGCATTTTACTGTCATATTAAAACTGTAATTCTTATATCTAGAACTAAGCTCTACATCTGACACTGTGACCCCTGAAGAAGGAGGACACCTTTTCATAAAACTCCGAAACGCTTCGGGTCTGATGATATGTTCATGTTGATGCATTTTTTATTCTTTCAATCGTGTTAAAATGATCTACTTTAACAATTTTTTGTGTATACTTTGTTAAAAATAAACTCTGTTATTACTTTACCTACTGTGTTACTTTGGGGAAAGATCGGTAGTGCCTTAACCACTTCCCGACCGCCCCATGTATATATACGTCAACAGAATGGCACGTACAGGCAGAATCACGTACCTGTACGTGACATTCTTCCGGCGGTTGGGGGGTCCGATCGGACCCCCCTCCGCCGGCGGGGACGGTCGGGATCGTGTCAGGAGCGATCCGGGACGAGGGGACGGCCAGTGGTTTCTGGCCACCCCCTCGCGATCGCTCCTGGCCAATGAAAAGCTTCCCCTTCCTGTCTATTGTATAGACAGGAAGGCGGAAGTGATGTCACGCTCGGTGCGCCGGTCTATGTGACCGGAGACGCCGAGCGGTGAACATGTAAAGGTTAGTGCACAACAGTACACTGACACCAGTACAGTTAGGCACATATTCCACCCCCCTGTCACCCCCTGATCACCCCCCAGATCACCCCCTCCCCCCCCCAGTCACAGTGTCACTAATTGCAGTGATCATTTATTTACTGATCACTGCATTTAGTGTCAGTGTGACTGTAATAACTGTCAGGGCAGTTAGTTTTAGGTCCAAGGTAGCCCCCTACCCCCCCTAATAAAGGTTTAACCCCCTGATTGCCCCTAGTTAACCCCTTCACCCCCTTTTGCCAGTGTCACTAAGCGATCGGTTTTCTGATCGCTGCATTAGTGTCGCTAGGTAACCATTTTTTTTTTTTTTTTAACCGCCATGTTTATATAGGTTCATAAATAGGTTTATAGGTCAGGTACCCCCATATTACAACCTAAATAAAGGTTTTAACCCCCTGATTGCCCCTAGAGTTAACCCTTTCACCAGTGATCACTGTATAAATGTCACTGGTGACGCTGGTTAGCCAGTTAGTTATTTCGTTATTTAGGTTCCCCGTCAGGTTTTTATATAGCGTCAGGTACCCCCATATATTACCTAATAAAGGTTTTAACCCCCTGATTGCCCCTAGTTAACCCTTTCACCCCCTTTTGCCAGTGTCACTAAGCGATCGTTTTTCTGATCGCTGCATTAGTGTCGCTAGGTAACCAGTTTTTTTTTTTTTTTTTACCGCCATGTTTATATAGGTTCATAAATAGGTTTATAGGTCAGGTACCCCCATATTACAACCTAAATAAAGGTTTTAACCCCCTGATTGCCCCTAGAGTTAACCCTTTCACCAGTGATCACTGTATAAAATGTCACTGGTGACGCTGGTCAGCCAGTTAGTTATTTAGGTTCCCCGTCAGGTTTTTATATAGCGTCAGGTACCCCCATATATTACCTAATAAAGGTTTTAACCCCCTGATTGCCCCTAGTTAACCCTTTCACCCCCTTTTGCCAGTGTCACTAAGCGATCGTTTTTCTGATCGCTGCATTAGTGTCGCTAGGTAACCAGTTTTTTTTTTGTATTACTGTTACGGGTGACGCTGGTTAGTTAGCTTGTTTTTTATACTGTCAGGGCACCCGCCATTTATTACCCAATAACGGTTTAACCCCCTGATCGCCCGGCGGGTGATATCAATTAGGTTTTAGGGTCTAATAAGGTCTGCGTCGCCCCAGGTTAGTGCCAGTACCGCAAACACCCACGCGCAAAGCATACACCTCCCTTAGTGGCACAGTATCTGAACAGATCAATATCTGATCTGATCAGATCTATACTAGCGTCCCAGCAGTTTAGGGTTCCAAAAAAAAACGCATTGTTAGCGGGATCAGCCCAGATACCTGCTAGCACCTGCGTTTTCCCCCTCCGCCCAGCCCAGCCCACCCAAGTGCAGTATCGATCGATCACTGTCACTTACAAAACACTAAGCACACATAACTGCAGCGTTCGCAGAGTCAGGCCTGATCCCTGCGATCGCTAACATTTTTTTTGTGGTAGCGTTTTGATTCAGTCGCTTCAGTCAGGAGCTTTTTTACCTGTGAATCTCAAAAAAATAAAAAAATAAAAAATAGTTGTCGTTTTATTGTTCTCTCTCTCTCTCTCTCTATTGTTGCTCTTTTTTTACTCCATTCTATTCTGCAATGTTTTATTATGTTTTATCATGCTTGCTTTTCAGGTATGTAATTTTGTTTACTGTGTTTTAGTGTTAAGCATTTTTTTGTTTTCAGGTGCGCCATTCAGTTGCAACGCGGATTTATTTATCTTGACAGCAACAGCGTTTGCTCCCACGATACATAAAGCCGCGACTCCAACGCTGTAGGAGGTGATTTCACCACCACAGTTAAAAAAAGAGCATATATGCCGAAGCATGGGGGCAGCAGGGGGGGGGGGAGGAGCGATTGGCTCCTAATGCCACGTACATACGGTCGAAATTCCGACCGTGTGTACACGGCATAACTTTTGCGGGAGGATGCCCCCATGCATCGGCATATATAAATGGTGCATGTATGCCCATCATTAGAAGTGGGTGGATGAAGGGAGGTATTCTAATGGTGGGCACACCCACCAATCAATCTCTTTTTTTCGTTCAGCCAAGAGGCTGCATGAAAAAAAAAAAGATTACAATATATGTCCAGTATGTTGCTGGACTTTGAATGGTTATACCAGAATGATGCCTGCAGGTTTAGGTATCATCTTGGTATCATTCTTTTCTTTCTTTTTTTTTTTTCAAATTCTTTATTTCTTTACAGGATTACATAGATATAATGTTTAAACATAAAATAAAAAGATACGGCATCGCCTTTAGATATTACATCACATTTTCTTCATGTTGCATATCTGCCTCTTCCTTTCTATAATCTAAATCCATAAGCCTGTTTATTTCATTTTTCCTTCCCCCCTCCCTACATTTCCCTGTTAAATTACTCCCTAACCACAAAAAAAAAAAAAAAAAAAAAAAAAAAAAAAAAAAAGGATTCTCCCCCTCCCCCTCGCCCCCCCCCCTGCTCTCCTCCCAACGATGGCCATTTTATAGCTATTTTATATCTACCTCATTTCTACTCATTTTTACTAGTTGTGTTCGAGTTACTCCCAACTTTCCTCTCCTATCTGTCTCTTACCTTCCTCAGTTTGCAAAAAAGACTCCCATGGGGCCCATGTTTGAGATATTTGTTCCTTTTTAATCATAGATGTAGGAATCATATTTTCCATTATCCCTATGTTTCTCACCTTGGTGAGCCACATGGAAATCTGCGGTGCAGCTGGATCCTTCCAGCATGCCGTTATACAGCTTTTAGCAGCATTTACCATGTGGCACAGGAGTGAGTTTTTATATCTCTCCCGTGGGATTTGTGAGGAATGTAAGAGAAAAAATGCCGGGTCCCATGGAATCCGGTAATCCGTGAGTCGTTGCATAATTCTCTGAGCTTCCTGCCAGAACGTTTTAATTATTGGACAGGTCCAGAAAATATGTACAATAGTACCTCTTTCTTGACAGCCCCTCCAGCACCTATCCGATGTCGCTTGGGAGAATTTGTTCATTAGGGAGGGTGTATAATACCATCGCGTTAAAATTTTATAATTCAATTCCTGAATTTTAGTGCATCTAGAGGAATTTAAGGTTAGATAAATTATATTCTGTTGTTGATCTATTGTAAAAATTTGTTCCATATCTCTCTCCCACTTTCCCAAGCTTGA
Source organism: Lithobates sylvaticus (assembly GCA_028564925.1). Lineage (NCBI taxonomy): Eukaryota > Metazoa > Chordata > Amphibia > Anura > Ranidae > Lithobates > Lithobates sylvaticus. The sequence goes on from CM053026.1 coordinate 237,291,842, forward strand.
CATCTTAAAGTGTTCTGGAGGGGAGGTCAACATTGCATATAATTTAGAGACTCCATGGGAAAGAGGCCCTTTCTCCTCACAGTATCTCTCAAATTTTGTTCTTGGTCGGTTATAGCTTTCCTGGGGCCCAATGGATTCCAGGAAGTGTCTAATCTGTCGTGCTTGCCAGAAGGGTAGTTTAAACTGACCACCCATATCCATTAATGAATCTAGTGTTGGCCAATTATTAAGATGAAAGAAATGCGATGCTTGGAAGATGTCTCTATCTATCATTTTTTTGAAAACTCCTGACTCAAGACCCGGAGGAAAATCCGGGTTCCCCAAAATGGGAAACAGGGGGGATTTTATTGAGGAAGGTTTAGAATTCTGGATGAATTTTTCTCCCGTCAGAAGTGTGGGTCCAATCAGGGGGTGTGTCTTTACTGCAGGGGGGATAGCAGCGCAGCACCATATTGCCCTATTGAGTGGGATCTTACTGACATATTGCTCGATATTGATCCACAGTTTACTCCCCCCATGTCGGTTCCAATCTATTATCCTACCCAGTTGGGACGCTAGGTAGTATTTATATAGGTCTGGCGCTGCTATTCCTCCTGCTGTTTTCGATAAAGTGAGCAGTTTTCTATTTATCCTTGGGCGTTTACTTGCCCATATAAATTTTGTAAAGACACATCTGGCTCGGTTAAAGAAGGCCAGAGGGACAGACACAGGCAGGGCCTGGAAAAGATACAGGAACTTTGGTATAATACTCATTTTTAAAATATTACTTCTCCCGAACCAGGAATGTGTTGCTTTGCTCCATTTTTCCAATAAAACTGTTACTTCTTTAATTAAGGGGAGATAGTTTAAAGCATAGATGTCCCCCAGCTTCGGTGGAATATAAATTCCAAGATATTTTAGTGCAGTTGATGTCCATCTAAACTTAAAACTATCCACTAAATTTTTACTTATGGGGCGCTCCATGGACACCCACATCGCCTCCGATTTGCTATAATTTATCTTAAAATTCGACTGGGCACCGTATTCTTCCACCTCCTTTATAAGGTTTGGAAGTGATATCTGTGGATTTGTAATTGAAAAAAGTAGATCGTCCGCGTATGCGGAGGCTTTATATTCTTGTTTTCCAATACAGATACCACTTATATCGGGATTTTGACGAATTTTATTTAACAAAGGCTCCAAAGTCAGAACAAATAATAGGGGCGATAAAGGGCAGCCCTGGCGCGTCCCATTTGATATAGAGAAGCTCTCTGAATGAACTCCATTAGCCTTAACCAAGGCTTGTGGTGTAGAGTATATCCCCTCAACCCATTGTAACATTCTATCTCCAAAATCCATGTGTTTTAGTACTCCCCTCATAAAAGTCCAGCTAACCCTATCAAAAGCCTTTTCGGCATCTGTGTTCACAAAGACACTTGATATCCCATTCTGGTTAACATATTGGAGCAAATTTAGCACTTTTATGGTGCTATCTCTAGCTTCTCGTGTGGGGATAAACCCCACTTGGTCCAAATGTATTAACTGAGTCAAGTACGGTTGTATACGGGATGCAAGTATCTTTGTGAAAATTTTCATGTCTATATTTAATAGGGATATTGGGCGGTAGCTACTGCACATTGATTGGTCCTTCCCGTCTTTAGGTATTACTACAATATGTGCCTTCAACGCCTCTGCTGGTGGGTTTGATGTATGACCCCAAGTATTAAATGTTTTAGCTAAGTATGGACTTAACACAGGGAGAAAACTTTTAAAGTATTGCAAGGAAAACCCGTCTGGG
>CM053026.1:237294092-237323884 GCA_028564925.1 Lithobates sylvaticus
CTTCCCCTGCAGCTGGTCCATTCACCGGGGTCAGTAAGGCTTTCAGTTTCCTTCCGTGGGGATGACGGTGGAAGCACCCGGTGGCAGATTGAAAAACCAGCTCAGGGATTCCTGGACAGGTAAGTGTCCTAATATTAAAGTCAGCAGCTACAGTATTTGTAGCTGCTGAATTGTATTTTTTTTCTGAAGGAGCCTAGAGCTCTTTTTTAAACATAATGTGCAACAAAAAGATCAAAATGATATGGTCAGATCACAATGAAGGATAGCAGAACAAAAAGGTACATTCTTAAAGGAACAGTTTGAAGATGATGTTTTCATTCACACCTGGGGATTTTGTAGCTCCAAGTTTGAAAATCCATTTTGTCTCCAACTGGAGGAGATGTTCTCACTGAATGTGTGACATGTTCTAACACACAGAATTGAATCACCATGGCATCAAATAAATGGGAATATGAACTGCACACCACATTCTCACAGGCCCAGAAGGATTACATTCTCCTCTTTGAGCATAAAGCGTCTCTAGTAGGGATGAGCCGAACACCGCCCGGTTCGGTTCGCAGCAGAACATGCGAACAGGCAAACATTTTTTTAAACACACAAACACTGTGAAAGTCTATGGAACATGAACTTGAAAAATCAAAAATGCTAATTTTAAGGGTTAATATACAAGTGTTTGGGGATCTTGGTCCTGCCTCAGGGGACATGTATCAATGCAAAAAAAAGTTTTAAAAGGGACATTTTTTCAGGAGCAGTGATTTTAATAATGCTTAAAGTGAAACAATAAAAGTGAAATATTACTTTAACCGCTTCCCGACCGCCTCACGCAGATATACTGCTGCAGAATAGCACGGGCAGGCAAAATCCCGTATATAAACGTGATTTTGCATTTGCCTGCCTGTGGGTCGCGCACACGCGCCGCCAGCGGCGCGCTCGCGACCCGGTCGGGAGCTCCGTGACCCCGGCCGCGGGACCAGCGGACCCGCTGGTGTCCCGCAATCGGGTCACGGAGCTGAAGAACGGGGAGAGGTATGTGTAAACAAACCTCTCCCCGCGCTTCCTACTCTGCCTGTCATTGATTGGCTGTTCCCGGTCATCGGGAAAGCCGATCAATGACGTCAGACGTCAGCCCCGCCCCTAATGTAAAAAAACACACACACGTCACAGCCCATAACCCCTCCCCTCCCCCTAGTGGTTAACTCTTTCACTACAACTGTCATTTATACAGGAATCAATGCATTTAAATAGCAATGATTGCTGTATAAATGACAATGGTCCCAAAAATGTGTCAAAAATGTCTGATGTGTCCGCCATAATGTCGCAGTCACAATAAAAATCGCTGATCACCGCCATTACTAGTAAAAAAAAAAAAATATTAATAAAAATGCTATAAAACTATCCCCTATTTTGTAAACGCTATAACTTTTGAGCAAACCAATCAATAATCGCTAATTGCGATTTTTTTTACCAAAAATATGTAGAAGAATACGTATCGGCCTAAACTGAGGAAAAAAAATGTTTTTTTATATATTTTTGGGGGATATTTATTATAGCAAAAAGCAAAAAAATATTGCATTGTTTTCAAAATTGGCGCTCTATTTTTGTTTATAGCGCAAAAAATAAAAACCGCAGGGGCGATCAAATACCACCAAAAGAAAGCTCTATTTGTGGGAAAAAAAGGACGCCAATTTTGTTTTGGAGCCACGTCGCACGACCGCGCAATTGTCAGTTAAAGCGACGCAGCGCCGAATTGCAAAAAGGGGCCTGGTCCTTTGGCTGCCAATTGTACGGGGCTGAAGAGGTTAAATGTCGTACCTGGGGGGTGTCGATAGTATGCCTGTAAAGTGGTGCATTTTCCCGTATTTAGAACAGTCCCTGCACAAAATTGAATTTCTAAAGGAAAAAAAGTACTGTATTTATCGGCGTATAACACGCACCGGCGTATAACACGCACCCCAAGTTTAGGAGGGCATTTTAAGGAAAAAAAGTTTTAGGAGGGAAGTTTAGGGAAAAAAAACACTTACATTTAAGCGTCATTTGCAGCATGCCCAGTGTGATTTGCAGATTGCCCAGTGTGATTTGCAGCTTGTCAGCATCATTTGCAGCTTGCCCAGCGTCATTTGCAGCTTGCCCAGCGTCATTTGCAGCTTTGCCCAGCGTGATTTGCCGCTTGCCCAGTGTGATTTGCAGCTTGCCCAGTGTGATTTGCAGCTTGTCAGTGTCATTTGCAGATTGCCAGCGTCATTTGCAGCTTGCCCTCATTTAAATTTGCCACCTTGAAAGACCGTGCCGCCGGAAAAGGCCGAGCGCCGGCGGAAAATCCTGAGCCGTCTGTTCGGCTCCGCTCGCAGTCCCGCCTCCCTACTGTTTCGGAAGCGAGCGCAGGGAGGCGGGACTGCGAGCGGAGCTGAACAGACAGATCGGTCTTTTTCAGCGGCGTTCGTTTTTTTCGGCGGCGCTGTTTTTTTTCCAGCAGCGGTCGCTGTTTTTCGGCGCCGTTTGATTTTTTTGGGCACTTTTTTGGGGGGGATCGGCGTATAACACGCACCCACGATTTCCCCCGATTTTAAGGGGGGAAAAAGTGCGTGTTATACGCCGATAAATACAGTAATTTAAAACTACTAGCAGCTATAATGAATTGTCAGGTCCCGGCAATACAGATAAAAGTAATTGAAAAAAACGGCATGGGGGGCGTGGCCTGGACATGGCTGAGTGAGGACGCAAGTTTACAGAGCTCCCGGCCCGACCCGTCCTAAACCAGCTTTAAAGCGACGAAACACCGCTCAAACGACCCGGGATGTACTTGGCTGGAAAGCGGAGAGCCAAAAATATAAAACGTGGAACCCCGAACCCGAGGAGGAACGAAGACATCCAGAGGTACCTCACCAACCCCAGGGCCTCACCGGTCCTCAAGATGGCGGACGCCACGAGGCACAGCCCACAGAGCGCCCCGCGTGCGCCGGCCTCCCCTACCCGGAGTTCACCCGTACGAGCCCCGGACAACGACTACACCTTCCCAGACATGCTCCGGTCTAACCCTGACCCACAGGAAAGCCAGCCGAATCATTCCCCGCTGACACTGAGGGCAGACGCCGAATTAAGAGCGCTGCTGCAGGCCCTACCTACGAGGGCAGACATTGAGGCAATCGTCGGCAGAACAGAGGCGACCCTCCGTCAGGACATGACTGTGATGAGACAAGAGGTCCAAGCCCTAACGGACCGAGTAGGGACCGGGGAGGAGACAATGTCCACGATGGAGCGAAGGCTGGCAGCTGTAGAGGCAACGCAAATGGCACAAGCAGACATGCTAAGAGCCCAGCAGCTGCGGTTGGAGGAGGCCGAGGACCGCAGCAGACGCAACAACCTCAGGATACGTGGTCTGCCAGAGGCAACGGGCACTGAGGACCTAATAGAGACCACCCTGGCTATATTCAGGGAAGTGTCGGGAGAACTGTATCCAGCCAACCTATCCTTTGACCGGATCCACAGGGCCCTGGGCCCCCGCTCACCGGACACCGACAGACCGAGGGACGTGATCTGCAGGATACATCAATATGCACACAAAGAAACGATCCTGCGAGCGGCATGGGAGAAGAGGAACGTATCGTTTGACGGAGCCGAAATTAAAATAATGCCGGACCTATCTAGACAAACTCTGCAACGGAGAGCCCTTCTCAAGCCACTACTCTCAGCAGCACGAGACGCGGGCCTAACCTACAGATGGGGTTTCCCCATCTCTGTAACTTTCAAAAAGGCACAGCACACTCTCACCCTCCGGACACCAGCAGACCTCCCGGCACTATTTGAATTCCTGGAAACCAACCCTATTGACGTACCGGATTGGCTGCAGATACTCCAGAACCCCCCCTCGAGAATCGGTCCAGCAAGAGTGAGAAGAGCGGGATCCCCGAGGCCCCGGAGGAACAGGAGCAGACAGCGGTACATCCCTGGAGGCGCACCGAGAGAAGACTAAAGGAAGCCGACCATCACCCCACTCGAACATCACACTGTACCCCGACTGCAGAGTCTCTTCCACCACAGCGGTTGATGCCCGCCGAACACCCTCCCTCACCAGAGGTAAGCGACTCTTACATACTCATCCCACTGCCCGGCCCGCCGGCTCTATCTATCCCCCCCCCACCTGCCATTTGATTTTTTATGCCCCCCTGACTTTCCGGAGCCCGGGCAAACCCTGAGACCAGGATTGGCCTACCTCGGAGACATCCCACATTGGAGCAGGAGAGAGGAGACCCCCCCCTCACACGTTTGATACCTGACCAGGACCCTGGGGTGGTACGGAGTGGGAGGGGGGCCGGTTGGTAGCTATACCATCATCCAAGAAAACTTCATCCCTGAGGGACTAAATCCAGAGACGCTCGCAACCCTAGAGAGCGAGGACAAACAATACCCCACGAATCGCCAGAGGGAATGATGGGTGTTACACCATACACGGGGATAGTAACCCCCAGATGGGGGCAAAAGAGACGCATACCCGGGAGAATGTTTGACACGGGGGAGGTGGGGATGATGGAGGGCTCAAGTGTAAAATAGGGAGGGCATAGGGGGATACATGTATGTCATAATGCAAGGGGTAATGCAATTATGTGGGTACCAACCTGGTTGTCACATGATACTACAGAAAAAGTCCCCCCTTGGCCCCATAAAAGGCTCACGGGCCTGGACCCAGGGAGGACTTCGAAGAGACATAAGGGTACATTATACAACTGCATGGGGTATGTTATACTTGTTATACTTGTTTTACATGGTTTACAGGTTTCTGGTTTTATATTGCACTAATGGTGGATGTAAAGTTATATTGCTCTAACACGTAGACTGAACAAGAGCAATGGGTTATACATCTAAAACACCAAGCTGGAGAGGATGGGTTCGGACCCGGGGGTTCTACCCCGGTCTATTCCATCCTCTACCCCCCAATAGGACGGAGCGGATATCCTGGCAGAGGCTAGGATACGCTTCACTGCAAAGTTATTTTGATTTGCACTTAGTCAACTAAACGGATAGCTTATAGTTATCTACCCGTTTAGTCGTAAGGAGGTGAACTCCACCTCGCTATATCTTTTTCTATCTTTCTTCCTTCTCTCTTTCTCTTTTGACCTCTCTCCACACCCCCCCCCCCCACCCCCCCATCACACCCTTAACCTCCCTCAAAACCCCTCCCCCACCCAAAACATAATGGACACAATTAATATCTACTCATTGAATGCCAAGGGATTAAATATACCCGAAAAAAGAAGAATGTTAATAAACGACCTTAAAAGAGCCCAAACTGATGTGGCATTCATACAAGAAACTCATTTTAGAACAGGCAACCCTACATGCCTCCAAAGCAGATTCTTCCCACACACATACCACGCCACCAACACGGAGGCCAAATCTAAGGGGGTTTCCATACTAATATCGGGAACAGTCCCATGGACAAGCAGCGCTACCTTGGCGGACACTTCAGGCAGGTACCTATTTACCAAAGGCACACTACGAGGCACGAAAGTGACCCTGGCCACTATATATGCCCCTAATGACCGACAAGACCTTTTCCTAAACCGTACGTTGAAACTACTCAGTGACTTTAGAGAAGGCCAGCTGATACTGGGAGGGGATTTCAATATACCCCTTGCCCCGACATTGCACACATCTTCCAAAACCTCATCAATACGCAAAGGCATACATAAGCGGGTAACTCAAGCCCTACATGACAACCAACTCATAGACACATGGAGACTCCTCCACACAGGGGAAAGAGACTACACTTTCTTCTCGACCCCACATAAAGTGTATTCAAGGATAGACTACTACTTTGTCCCACATAGCCAGCTAGAGGCGATTCAGAAGGTCGAGATAGGGAATATTACATGGTCAGACCACGCTCCCATTACCATGCGGTACTGCCTATCATCGACCCAGACCTCCAGATCTAGATTCTGGAGACTGAACGAAAGCCTTCTACAAACACCCGACATCCTGACAGACGTACAGAAGGAAATAAAACAATATTTCCAAATCAACAACACAGAAGACTGTGACCCGGGTATTCTCTGGGAGGCACATAAGACAGTGGTTAGGGGGATACTGATCAAGCACGGGACATACATTAAAAAGAAAAAAGAACAACTTCTACTTGACCTCTTACAGAAAATACACATAACGGAATCACAACACAAAAAGACCCCGGTCGTCTCAATAGAAATAGAGCTAGTGACCCTTAGAAAACAAGTCGTAGACTTACTAGAATATAGGGCCAAGGCGGCATTACAGCGGTGCAGGAAAATCTCATACGAATCGGGTAACAAGTGTGGGCGACAACTGGCCAGGGCGGTTAGAACCCAACGACTCAACACATACATCCCGCAGATCGTGAACACAAGAGGACAGAAAAAGACCACACCAACCCAAATAGCGGAAGAATTTAGGGAGTATTATGCCACTCTATACAACCTTCCAAAGGGCTCACAGACAGAAAACACACTACAGGACTACATCACAGCCGCACAGATCCCTCAACTCCTCCCAGAAGCCAGGACGGAACTAGAAGCCCCCATCACATTAGAGGAACTACAGCAGGCAATAAGGGGAACGAAGCCAGGCAAAGCACCAGGCCCCGACGGGTTCACCCTGCAATATTTCCAGACCCTACTACCACTACTAGGTACACACATGCTGAAAATGTTCAACAGTCTAGGAGAAGGGAAAATGCCGCCCAAAGACACCCTGAGGGCACATATATCTTTAATATCGAAAGAGGGCAAAGACCCTGCGGCATGCGGTAGCTACAGGCCTATTTCGCTCCTAAACACGGACCTAAAATTGTTTACTAAGATTATGGCCAACAGACTGACCCAGTTCATGCCAGACTTGATACACCTGGACCAAGTGGGGTTTATCCCGGCCCGCGAGGCTAGGGATAACACCACAAAAGTGATAAATCTCATACATGCAGTCACCGAATCCAAAACCCTGTGCGTACTTCTCAGCACAGACGCTGAGAAGGCGTTCGACCGGGTAAACTGGGAGTTCATGACGTCAGTACTCAGACACATAGGCCTAGGAAGCAAAATGATGCACTGGATTCGTAGCATCTACTCCATACCCACAGCGCAGGTAAAGGCCAATGGCATACTGTCGGGCACATTCCCAATTACGAACGGGACTAGACAAGGCTGCCCATTGTCCCCCCTTCTATATGCCCTGGTATTGGAGCCCTTTCTATGCACAGTAAGATCCAACCCCGACATCACTGGTGTGACAATAAACAAATCCCAATACAAAATAGCCGCGTATGCAGATGACCTCATGTTCGTACTCACCAACCCTGCAATCTCGTTACCTAATCTCCTCAGAGAGTTTGATAAATACGGACAACTAGCCAACCTAAAAATTAACTTCGACAAGTCAGAAGCGATGGGACTTAACTTACCACCAAAGAGCTCAGAGTTACTGAAGTCACAATTCCGATTTAAGTGGTCAGATTCCTCCCTTAAATATCTAGGTACCCTGATCCCTAAAGACCTAAAGCGTATTTTCGAGCTAAACTTCCCACCACTACTGACTAGAACTAGATTATTACTGGAAGACTGGACCAAAGGGCTTCACTCATGGTTCGGCAGATGCAACTTACTCAAAATGACAATACTCCCCAAGTTCCTATACCTACTCCAAGCACTGCCGATTCAGATCCCACCCCATTATTTTAGGCAAATACACTCCACCTTCACCAAATTTGTATGGAAAAACTCGAAACCGAGACTACGCAGACAATACCTTACACTACCCAAAACACAGGGAGGCCTGGCCCTCCCAGACTTGAAAAACTATTACAGGGCGGTACATCTGGGTAGAATCATCGACTGGAACAGACACGACAAAAGCAAAATGTGGGTACAACTGGAACAGGCACAATGCCCACCCTCGTTAAAAGGGGCGGTATGGTGCTATGACAGGTTGCCCCCTATAATTAAAGCACACCCCACCATAGGAACGACACTGAGGATAGGGACATCCACCTTGCTGCTAACACCCATATCCACAGAAAACTCACCTCTGTATCCAATATTAGGCAATCCCGCATTTCCACCCGGAATGGAACAGGAGGGATATGGGACACTAATTAGAATCGGCAGAGACCGAGCATTACATTTTTTGATAAACGAGACATGGCCCTCCATTGAATCTCTCATGGACGAGGCAGGGCTTTTCAAACTACCGTTTTGGAAAGCAGTGAGACTACACCACTTCCTGCACTCAATCCCACGGCCAGCGCAGTTCAACCGGGCCTTGACGACCTTTGAAAGGTACTGTAATGAAGAGGGACCCCTACCTCAAGTACTGTCCAAAACATACGCCCTACTCAACTCCCCGATAGAAACTCCCGACCTGGCCTTCATAAATAAATGGGAGACGGAGCTAGGGTACACGTTTTCCAACGCCCAAAGACAAGCGATCATTAGATTATCCCTACAGACAACCATTTGTACAAAACTGCAGGAACTTAACTACAAAATTCTTACCAGGTGGTACTACACCCCTGATAAATTACACAAGTATTTCCCTGCCACGTCAGACAGATGCTGGAGATGCCAAACAGATAAGGGGACCCTCCTCCATGTCTTTTGGTCCTGCCCTCTGCTAACAAGCTATTGGTCTTCAGTCCGAGAGATCATACAGAAATTCACGGACTACCCGATCAGTGACGACCCAGCCTTTATATTACTGCACGCCACTACAATACCAGCTAAAAAATACAAAAAAATGATTGTAAGGCACTTACTGAATGCAGCCAAATCCTGCATCCCTCTCTTATGGAAAAAGAGAGCGCCGCCAACGATAGGGCTGTGGCTACGCAGGGTGGAGGAGATCAAGAGACTGGAGGATCTAGTCCTCACAGCACAGAACAAGCAGGAACTACACTCACAGACATGGATGCTATGGAACATTTACATATTCTCTGAAGAAGGAATAGCCCTTTTGGCTACTTAATGAACAATAAAACCAGACTAAAACACAGTAAGCTAATTCCCCCCCCCCCCCCCCCCCCCCCCCTCCTACTCCCCAAACTACCCTCTCCCCCTCCCTGAGCCCTCCCCATCTCTCTCTCACTTTCTTCTTTCTAACCTTTCTATTCTCCCCACTCCAATCTCCACATATGGCACAATTCTACGAATAAAGATAGGACAAGCTACCGAAAGTCCACACTGAGCTCTCCTTAAAAAGAGCTACAAAGAGGAAGCCCGGTTCCAGTTAAAGAGACCAAAACACCACCCACACCAGGGGCCTGATAATGGAGTGGGCCACTGGGTTGCTGGGAGGCACTGACAACGGGACTGACATACTGTAAGCCAAAGTGTATACGATGTTGTTGCTGTGGAAAAGCATTGTAATTCTTGCACATGACATGTTCAATTGTGCCTATTTGTATTTTGTCTTTTCTCTGTCTTTCTTTGTTTAAAATAAATAAAAATCATATTTGAAAAAAAAAAAAGAAAAAAACGGCATGGGACCCCCACCCAGTCCATTACCAGGCCCTTTGGGTCTGGTATGAATATTAAGGGGAACCCTGTGCCAAAATAAAAAAAAAAAATGGTGCTGTGGTCCCCCCAAAAATCCATACCAGACCCTTATCCGAGCACACAACTTGGCAGACCGCAGGAAAAGAGGGGGATGAGAGAGCACCCCCCTCCTGAACCGTACCAGGCCACATGCCCTCAACATGGGGAGGGTGCTTTGGGGTAGTCTCAAGGGCCTCATCCCCACAATCCTTGCCCGGTGGTTGTGGGGGTCTGCGGGCGGGGGGCTTATCGGAATCTGGAAGCTCAAGGCACAAATTGGGACAAGTCCTTTACTAAAAAATTTAAAAATAAAAATGTCCCACGAAGTCCATTCATCTTCTATGGCTCCGCCGATGGACCGAAAAAAAAACACCACGATCCGCCTCCATGGTGACAGCTCTTATATAACTGAGGGCAGAGCCACACAGTGACGTACCTGGGTGACCCCGCCCCCCTCTGACACACAGACTTCCCAATGGCTTCCCAGTGGCGATAGAGGGGGTGGGGCAACCCATTTACGTACCTGGGTGGCCCCCCTCTGACACCACGGGGAAGGCATTGGGAAGTCCTCGTGCATCAGAGGGGGTGGGGGTCACCCGGGAACGTCACTGTGTGGCCCCATCCTCAGTTATGAAGCGCCTTCAGCACTGAAGCACCCTCCCCATGTTGAGGGCATGTGGCCTGGTACAGTTCAGGAGGGGGGCCGCTCTCTCATCCCCCCTCTTTTCCTGCTGCCTGCCAGGTTGCGTGCTCGGATAAGGGTATAGTATGGATTTTTGGGGGGGCCCACGCCATTTTTTTATTTTTGGCACAGGGTTCCCCTTAAAATCCATACCAGACCTGAAGGGTTTGGTATGGATTTTAAGGGGGACCCTTACACCATTTAAAAATTGGCGCAGGAACCTGAAGTGCCGGGTATGGAATTTATGGGACCCCCACGCAATTAATTTTTTATTTTGGTTCGGGGTTCCCCTTAATATTCATACCAGACCCAAAGAGGCCTGGTAATGGACTGGGGGGATCCCCTGCCATTTTTTTCAATGACTTTTATCTGTATTGCCGGGATCCGACTATTCATTATAGCCACTACCCGCTAGTAGTTTTAAATGACTTTTTTTCCTTTAGAAATGTCATTTTGTGCAGGGACTGTTCTAAACATGGGAAAAATGTGACACTTTACAGGCATACTATAGACACCCCCAGGTACGAAATTTAAAGGAATATTTCACTTTTATTGTTTCTCTTTACGCATTATTAAAATCACGGCTCCCGAAAACACTGCAGTTTTTAAAACCTTTTTTTGCATTGATACATGTCCCCTGGGGCAGGACCCGGGTCCCCAAACACTTTTTATGACAATAAATTGCATATAAGCCTTTAAAATTAACACTTTTGAATTTTCATGTTAATGTTCCATAGACTTTAACGCTGTTCCGGCGGCTTTCGAATTTGCCCCGAACACTGCATATTGTTCGGTGTTCGAAGAACATCTGAACAACCAAAGTTCAGCACGAACTTATGCTCGGGCCGAACCGTTCGCCCATCCCTAGTCTCTAGTTAACGCCTGTCAAGAGAATGGTTATAAAATTCAGACCCAGTGGTACAAAACGCCACAACTACTGCACAAAATCAACCCCCCACTTTCTCCCTTTTGTTAGAAATTACAAAGCATAGAAGGATCATTACAACACATTTTTTGGGACTGCCCGGGACTAGACAACTTTTGGGCGGGGTTCAAAATCACTATTAAAAAACATGATGGGGTGGATGGGGATAAGCAAGCTACTTACTTGCTGCATGATACGCCACTCCTATTCAAGCAATACAATGATTCTCTTCTAAAACACTTATTGAATGCCACAAAAGCTTGTATTCCTGCTATGTGGAAAAAAAACAGAGCCACCTAGTATTGCACAGTGGCATTCCAGAATCTTAGACATCGATGGAGCAGCTCATGGCAGGCTTGAAGGACCAATCTGAAAAGCATTTTCCTACATGGACACCCTGGATTTTATTTATTGAATCACTAGCCTCCAATGCCCAGACTCTCTAGATGTCCTGAGCCCTGAAACCCATTTACATAATAATTGAAGCAGAAACGGGGTTTATTGCAGGTGCTCAGGTACAGCGTTCTCTCCAGCAACAAGAATATGGAGCTGCACAGTAGTGACATCGCCAATCTCACTACCAGTTACATGACACTAGGGGGTTGATTTACTAAAACTGTGCAAAATCTGCTGCCACTCTGCATAGAAACCAATCAGCTTCCATTTTTTTTTTGGCAAAGGTTTATTGAACAAGCTGAAGTTAGAAGCCGATTGGCTTCCATGCACAATTGCACCAGGTTTTGCACTCTTTCTATTAAATCAACCCCTAGCAGTCGCAGGAACAGCACCATAGGCCTGATACAGCATGTATACAGATTTAAAGCTGCAGACAAAGTAAGTACTCTTGTTATTTTTGGATGTCATTCTCATCAAAACATAGCTTTTCAGTGTACTGTAATTGGAGGTAACATTGGTAGATGTTCTGGGCTAAATGTGTAATAGTAAAAATGTCATGCATTACTAAATGAAAATCACCCTTTATGATAATTCCAAGATAACTATGTATACTACATCAAAATAAGTGGATAAAATACAAATTTACAATTTATGTGTAATATAAACTAGGAATTTGATGTAACATCAAGGACTGTTACAGGATGAACATTGGAATGGATCATTTTTTCCAGTTTGCACAAATTATCCTAAAGGTGATCTATATCCATCCCAACAATGCTAAATGTATAGGATTTTAAATACCCAATGATGTTAAAAAACATTTATTTCCTGGGCGTTCCATTGATTTATATTTTAAATTAAATGCAGTCTGCCCTATTGACAACCAATCCTGGGAAGCAAAGAGGATGTCTGTGACCACTGTATACAGCAGCTCATGTGAGACAAAACAATAAATTCACTTACACGCCCTCATCTCTAAGCAATATATTATTTAATACATCATAATATTGTTTAATATACTGTATGTTAAATTAAGTTGTTCCATACATGTAGAAAAGTGTTATCCATCAGTATTTCTACACAAGTATACTTATCATTTAATATGACAAAGGGAAACAAACATATTTCTCCGTAACTAGTTGAATATGAACGTAAATGACCCTCTCAAAACATACAGGAAACAAGTAAAAATTCTCATGTACGTCAAAGTAAGGATACATATAAATTGTAGTAAAGAAAAGAGAGGAAGTGAAAGAAAAGGAAAAGGGAGGAAGAAGGAGGGAGGAAGAAGGAGGGGGTGGAAATCCTGGTCTCGTGAACCTGAGAACACTGTTAGCTGAATCAATAGAACACATCCATATATGAAACCTTATGTATTAACAGATTTGCAATGGTTTTCCTGAGATCTAACTCCCAATGTGACAGGAAAAGATACACCAGGTGAAGGAGGAGTAGATGCCTGGAAGATTTAATGAGATTCAGCTCTCCTATGAACCATAGTGGGTTAGGAATTGTTACATACAGTGGTGTGAAAAAGTGTTTGCCCCCTTCCTCATTTCCTGTTCCTTTGCATGTTTGTCACACTTAAGTGTTTCGGAACATCAAACCAATTTAAACAATAGTCAAGGACAACACAAGTAAACACAAAATGCAATTTGTAAATGAAGGTGTTTATTATTAAAGGTGAAAAAAAAAATCCAAACCATCATGGCCCTGTGTGAAAAAGTGATTGCCCCTAAACCTAATAACTGGTTGGGCCACCCTTAGCAGCAACAACTGCAACCAAGCGTTTGCGATAACGTGCAATGAGGCTTTTACAGCGTCCTGGAGGAATTTTGGCCCACTCATCTTTGCAGAATTGTCCTAATTCAGTTACATTAGAGGGTTTTCGAGCATGAACGGCCTTTTTAAGGTCATACCACAACATCTCAATAGGATTCAGGTCAGGACTTTGGCTAGGCCACTCCAAAGTCTTCATTTTGTTTTTCTTCAGCCATTCGGTGGTGGACTTGCTGGTGTGTTTAGGATCATTGTCCTGCTGCAGAACCCAAGTTCGTTTCAGCTTGAGTACACGAACAGATGGTCGGACATTCTCCTTCAGGATCTCTTGGTAGACAGCAGAATTCATAGTTCCTTTTATCACGGCAAGTCTTCCAGGTCCTGAAGCAGCAAAACAGCCCCAGACCATCACACTACCACCACCATATTTTACTGTTGGTATAATGTTCTTTTTTCTGAAATGCAGTGTTCCTTCTACGCCAGATATACTTGGACCCACACCTTCCAAAGAGTTCCACTTTTGTCTCATCGGTCCACAGAATGTTGTCCCAAAAGTCTTGGGGATCATCAAGATGTGTTGTGGAGAAATTGAGACGAGCTTTGATGTTCTTTTTGCTCAGCAGTGGTTTTCTCCTTGGAACTCTGCCATGCAGGCCATTTTTGCCCAGTCTTTTCCTGATGGTGGAGGCATGAACGCTGACCTTAACTGAGGCAAGTGAGGCCTGCAGTTCCTTGGACGTTGTTGTGGGGTCTTTTGTGACCTCTTGGATGAGTCGTCGCTGCGCTCTTGGGGTAATTTTGG
Organism: Lithobates sylvaticus; assembly: GCA_028564925.1. Lineage (NCBI taxonomy): Eukaryota > Metazoa > Chordata > Amphibia > Anura > Ranidae > Lithobates > Lithobates sylvaticus. Next base: position 237,308,234 of record CM053026.1, read on the forward strand.
GCGGCCGGCCACTCCTGGGAAGGTTCACCACTGTTCCATGTCTTCGCCATTTGTGGATAATGGCTCTCACTGTGGTTCGCTGGATTCCCAAAGCTTTGGAAATGGCTTTATAACCCTTTCCAGACTGATAGATCTCAATTACTTTCTTTCTCAATTGTTCCTGAGTTTCTTTGGGTCTCGGCATGATGTGTAGCTTTTAAGGATCTTCTGGTGGACCTTACTGTGTCAAGCAGCTCCTATTTAAGTGATGCCTTGATTGTGAACAGGTGTGGCAATAATCAGGCCTGGGTGTGGCTAGAGAAATTGAACTCAGGTGTGGACAACCACAGTTATAGTATGTTTTAACAAGGGGGGCAATCACTTTTTCACACAGGGCCATGATGGTTTGGATTTTTTTTCACCTTTAATAATAAACACCTTCATTTACAAATTGCATTTTGTGTTTACTTGTGTTGTCCTTGACTATTGTTTAAATTGGTTTGATGTTCCGAAACACTTAAGTGTGACAAACATGCAAAGGAACAGGAAATGAGGAAGGGGGCAAACACTTTTTCACACCACTGTAGTTACATAGTTAGTCTGATTGAAAAAAGACACAAGTCCATCCAGTTCAACCAAAAAAGGGAAAACAAATTACCGTATTTATCGGCGTATAACACACACTTTTTCCCCCTTAAAATCGGGGGAAAGTCGTGGGTGCGTGTTATACGCCGATACCCCCCAAAAAAATGACAAAAATTGCAAGCGCCGCTGAAAAATAGAGAGCGCTGCTGAAAAAACCCGAAGCGCGGCCGAAAAATAACGAAGCGCCCCCGGAAAAAGCCGAGCAGACTCTGCTCTGCTCTGCTCGTAGTCCCGCCTCCCTGCGCTCGCTCCGGAAACAGCAGGGAAGCGGGACCGCGAGCTTAGCCGTCCGAGTCGGCTCTGCTTTTTTCCGGGGGCGCTTCGGTTTTTTTCGGCCGTGCTTCGGGTTTTTTCGGCGGCGCACGCGACAGCGTCTCGACGGCGGGAAATTTAAACCCGGAAAAGACTGAAAATGACGCTGGCAAGCTACAATGGCACTGGGCAAGGCTGCATTGACGCTGGGCAAGCTACAATGACGCTGGGCAAGGCTGCAATGACGCTGGGCAAGGCTGCAATGACGCTGGGCAAGGCTGCAATGACGATGGGCAAGGCTGCAATGACGATGGGCAAGGCTGCAAATGACACTGGGCAAGGCTGCAAATGACGCTGGGCAAGGCTGCAATGACGCTGGGCAAGCTACAGTGACGCTGGGCAAGCTGCAATGACGCTGGGCAAGCTGCAAATGATGCTTAAATGTAAGTTGTTTTTTTTCCCTAAACTTCCCTCCTAAAACTTTTTTTCCTTAAAATGCCCTCCTAAACTTGGGGTGCGTGTTATACGCCGGTGCGCGTTATACGCCGATAAATACGGTATACAATCCTATATACACAATCCTATATCCACAGTTGATTCAGAGGAAGGCAAAAAACTCCAGCAAACCATGATCCAATTTTCTCCAGCAGGGGAAAAAATGTCTTCATGATCCCCTAAGATGCAATCTGATATTCCCTGGATTAACTTCATCTATACATTTTAGTATCCAGTTATATTATGTACATTTAGGAAAAAATCCAGGATTTTTTTTTAAAGCACTCTACTTTAAAAAAACATCTGGTTACACATTTTCACAGCTCTGTAAAGAAACCTTTCCGTATTTTGAGATTAAAGTAGTTCTAAAGGCAGAAGATTGTTTTTATCTTAATGCATTCTATGCATTAAGATAAAAACGTTCCATGTGCAGCAGCCCCCCTAAAACTTACAAGAGCCCCATCTTGATCAAGCGATGTTGCGCGAGAGCCTCGGCTGTCCGGGACTCTCCCTCCTGATTGGCTAAGACACAGCAGTGGGCCCCATTGGCTCCCACTTCTGTCAATCAAGGACAGTAAGCCAATAAAGAGAGAGAGGAGGCAGGGCTGAGACACGGCTTCATGTCTGAATGGACACACAGGGCAGCAGCTCAGTTTGGGTACCCCCATAGCAAGCTAATTGCTGTAGAGGCACTTGGCAGGAGGGAGGGGCCAGGAGCGCCAGTGAGTGACCCAAGAAGAGTAGGATCTGGGTTGCTCTGTGCAAAACTATTGCACAGAGCAGGTAAGTATAACATGTTTGTAATTTTTAAACAAAAAAAGACTTTAATATCACTTTAAATCTCTTTTCCTCCAGAGGTGAAGAGTGCCACCTTGTCTGCTGTGATGACCTAAAAAGGAAAAACGCAACACCAACTTCACTATATGGACCAATTACAGTATCTCACAAAAGTGAGTACACCCCTCACATTTTTGTAAGTATTTTATTATATCTTTTCATGTGACAACACTGAAGAAATTATACTTTACTACAATGTAACGTAGTGAGTGTACAAACAGTGTAAATTTGCTGTCCCCTCAAAATAACTCAACACACAGCCATTAATGTCTAAACCGCTGGCAACAAAAGTGAGTACACTCCTAAGTGAAATTGTTCAAATCGGGCCCAATTAGCCATTTTACTTCCCCGCTGTCATGTGACTCATTAGTGTTACAAGGTCTCAGGTGTGAATGGGGAGCAGGTGTGTTAAATTTGGTATTCTCGCTCTCACTCTCTCATACTGGTCACTGGAAGTTCAACATGGCACCTCATGGCAAAGAACTCTCTGAGAATTAAAAAAAAAGAATTGCTGTCCCACATAAAGATGGCCTAGGCTATAAGAAGATTGCCAAGACCCTGAAACTGGGCTGCAGCACGGTGGCCAAGACCATACATCGGTTTAACAGGACAGGTTACACTCAGAACAGGCCTCACCATGGTCGATCAAAGAAGTTAAGTGCATGTGCTCAGCGTCATATCCAGAGGTTGTCTTTGGGAAATAGATGTATGAGTGCTGCCAGCATTGCTGCAGAGGTTAAAAAGGTGGTGGGGTCAGCCTGTCAGTGCTCATACCATACTCAGAATACTGTATCAAATTGGTCTGCATGGCTGTTGTCCCAGAAGGAATCCTCTTCTAAAGATGATGCACAGGAAAGCCCACAAGCTGTTTGCTGAAGACAAGCAGAATAAGGACATGGATTACTAGAACCATGTCCTGTGGTCTGATGAGACCAAGATGAACTTTTTTGGTTCAGATGGTGTCAAGCGTGTGTGGCGGCAACCAGGTGAAGAGTACAAAGACAAGTGTGCCATGCCTACAGTCAAGCATGGTGGTGGGAGTGTCATGGTCTGGGGCTGCATGAGTGCTGCCGACACTGGGGAACTACAGTTCATTGAGGGAACCATGAATGCCAACATGTAATGTGACATACTGAAGGAGAGAATGATCCCCTTTCTTCAGAGACTGGGCCACGGGGCAGTATTCCAACATGATAATGACCCAAAAACACACTTCCAAGATGACCACTGCCTTGCTAAAGAAGCTGAGGGTAAAGCTGATGGACTGGCCAAGCATGTCTCCAGACTTAAACCCTATTGAGCATCTGCGGGGCATCCTCAAACGGAAGGTGGAGCAGCGCAAGGTCTTTAACATCCACCAGAGGTGATATTGTCATGGAGGAGTAGAATAGGACACCAGTGGCAACCTGTGAAGCTCTGGTGAACTCCATGCCCAAGAGGGTTAAGGCAGTGCTGGAAAATAATGGTGGCCACACAAAATATTGACACTTTGGGCCTAATTTGGACAATTTCACGTAGGGGTGTACTCACTTTTGTTGCCAGCGGTTTAGACATTAATGGCTGTGTGTTGAGTTATTTTGAGGGGACAGCAAATTTACACTGTTATACAAGCTGTACACCCCCTACTTTACAATGTAGTAAGGTGTAATTTCTTCAGTGTTGTCACATGAAAAAATTCAATATTTACAAAAATGTGAGGGGTGTACTCACTTTGGTGAGATACTGTATGTATTTACATGTTGATCATACCACCCCACCCCCAATATCCTCTTCTCATGAGAGAATAAATTCAGTTCCTCATAGCGGAGTTCCCCCATGTCTCTTTATCAGTTTGGTTGCCCTTCTGCACACTGTTTCCTGATCTACAATATATTTTTTTTTGAATTGGTGCCCAAAACTGAACTGCATATTCCCAATGAGATCTTACAAATGGTTTGCACAGGGGTAAAATTATATCTCTCTTCCTGGAGTCTATACCTCTCTTAAAACAAGAAAAGCTCACTTTGGAAACTGCAGCTTGGCATTGCATGCCATTATTACGCTAATGATCTACCAGAACACCCAGATCCTTCTCCACCAATGACTGTTCTCCTCCTAGTGTTTATGATGCATGCATATTCTTGGCCCCCAAGTGCATAACTTTACATTTATCAACATTAAACCATATTTGCCGCATAGTTGCCCAATTAAACAGAGCATTGAGGTTGGCTTGTAAATTGGAGATATCCTGTAAGGATGTTATTCTACTGCATAGCTTGGTGTCACCTGCAAAGACTGAAATGGTGCTTTTAATCCCAGACCCTATACCATTTTTAAATGTATTAAAAAGTAAGGGTCCCAACACTGAACCTTGGGGTACACCACTAATAACCTTAGACAGTTCAGAGTATGAATCGTTGACCACTACTCTCTGAATATGGTCTTTTGGCCAGTTTTCTATCCATTTGCAAACTGATTTTTCCAAGCTTGTAGACTTTATCTTACACATTAGCCATTTTTGGGGAACTGTGTCAAACGCTTTTGCAAAATCCAAGTATACTACGTCCACAGCCACTCCTTTGTCTAAGGTTTTACTTACCTCCTCAGAAAAATAAATCAGATTTGTCTGACAACTTCTGTCTTTCATGAGACCATGCTGCCTGTTGCTTAAAATATTTTTTCCAGCAAGAACTTATCTATGTGGTCTTTTAATAACCCCTCCGTGCCTAAGGGTAAAACAAATCTTAAAGTGGTTGTAAAGTCAGAGGGTTTTTTATCTTAATGCATTCTATGCATTAAGATAAAAAATGTGTGCAGCAGCCCCCCTCAGCCCCCCTCAGCCCCCCTAATACTTACCTAAGCCCACTCTCAATCCAGCGATGTCCACGAGTGTCTCAGCCTCTCCTGATTGGCTGAGACACAGCAGGGGCTCCATTGGCTCCTGCTGCTGTCAATCAAATTAGCCAATGAGGAGAGAGAGGGGGTGGGGCCAAAGCATTGCTCGGCTCAGGTGACCCCATAGCAAGCTGTTTGGAGTGCTGAAGAGGAACCGAGAAGAGGAGGATCTGGGCTACCCTATGCAAAACCACTGCACAGAGCAGGTAAGTATAACATGTTGGTTATTTTTATATATAAAATTTTTTTTTTTTATATAAGTATTATAATAATATATATAATCACTTTAAAGCATAAGCACAATTTTGCAACTTAGTAAAACTGTAGATACCATCACAACTACAACTCCAGGTGGATTATACTGTGTTTTTTTCAGGGAAATTTGGACTTTCATTTGGTGGTAAATGGTAATGGATATCTCCTGAGTTTGTTTTATTATCAAAGGAAAAGTGAATGAATTTAGCTGTATATTTCCTGCTACTACCATAACCTTCCACCAAAGACAGCCCAAAATAAATGATCCTACTCATGACGATCGCAGCGATACCACATATGTGTATGTTTGTACCCGTAGTACAGCCCAGAATCAATAGTGCACAATTTGCTCTTTTTTTTTTTATCCAACCTAAAACACACTGACACTAACTGACACTGATACTAATTAAAAAAAAATCCTGCCCAAAAAAATACTGACCTTGACCTTTGACCAAAACACTAACCCTGGCACTGACCTAGATCAAACCTTGATCTAGGTATTTTTTTATATTTTTATTATTGTTATTATTTTTCTCTCTGCAAGGAGAGAGAGAGAAGCGATGTATCTCTCTCCTCCATTCAGAGAGAGAGAGAAAACATGGGGTCAGGCTTCACAGTGACTAATCACTATGTATCATGAATACCACATGCAAGCATCCAGCAGGGGTGATCAGATCAGTTGGCTGCACTTAAAGGAATCAGTACCAGATGAGTGAGTGAAAATGTATATGTATTAAAGATAATGACACACGTGAGAACAAACAAACAAGTAAATGAACCTAAATGAACACAGCAAACCCCAAATACCACCTAACTAACCATCTAACTAGCTATATACAAGTGAAGGAAACACACATAAGCAAACAAGACAGGGACAAGAGAAAGGGGGGACAGGAAGCCAGGTACTGGGAGCAGTCAGTAATGGGAGCAGGAAGCAGGTACCAGGGGACAGGTCTCTGGGTAAGGGTTCAGGATACAGGGTTCAGGACACAAAGCAAGAACAGGTCAGGCATAGGCAGGGACAAGGCTTGCAGGAGGAATACTGAAGTCCTGAGCCTCAGTGAAAGGTGGGCTTATATACTCCCAGCAGTTCCACATCAGGTGCAGCTTGATTATCAGTATGTACATCTGCTGGGAGATACCCGCTGGTGGCCATCAGAACTACACCCTTTTGTGCTAAAAACAAGAGTGCCACCAGCAGGTGACCCAAGCAATAACCCCAATTCTGACACTATGATAGCCAATCAGAGGTTATCACAGCGATCAGGTGATCCAGAATAGGGAGTTCCGGGTCCCGATCATTGGTGAGACCCGGGCGTGCTCCCAGAACAAAGACAGATATGCAAAAATGCGGCCTCGCGTTAATATTTGTGTATGAATGGTGCCAAGGAGTTAATCTCTCCAGTAGGGATGGGCCCGGTGCTCGATGCGAACCCATGTTCGCATCGAGCACCGGGTGTTCGCTCGCTCGGCGAGCCCAGAACTATTTTGGCCGCTCGCATCACGTTCGTGTGATGCGAGCGGCCCAGCAATGCATTGCGGCCGGCGCGGCCGGCGCAGTGCATTGCTGGCTGATGATTGGCCAAGCATGCACTGTGACCCCGCATGCTTGGCCAATCACAGCGCCGGAAACTCGAAGAGCCATAATTGGCTACAAGCAGGACGCCTGTAGCCAATTACAGCTCAGGGGCTTTAGTACACCCCCCCCCCCTATAAAAGGCCGCCACGCCGTCTGCGCCGGTCACATGCTGTTCCGGCGTAGATAGAGCAGGATAGTTCTGTGACACTCTGCTGGATTTAGTTAGTTAGAGAGATTTACTTAGAGAGATTGAGTTAGATAGATTCATTTAGAAAGATTGATTTAGAAAGAGGGGCTTGTAGTGTGTTCGTGGCAGGCAGGCAGAGCTCCTATATTTTGTTCCCAGAAGCACCTATAGGACTTGTAGTGTGTTCGTGACAGGCAGGCAGAGCTCCTATATTTTGTTCCCAGAAGCACCTATAGGACTTGTAGTGTGTTCGTGGCAGGCAGGCAGAGCTCCTATATTTTGTTCCCAGAAGCACCTATAGGACTTGTAGTGTGTTCGTGGCAGGCAGGCAGAGCTCCTATATTTTGTTCCCAGAAGCACCTATAGGACTTGTAGTGTGTTCGTGGCAGGCAGGCAGAGCTCCTATATTTTGTTCCCAGAAGCACCCATAGGACTTGTAGTGTGTTCGTGGCAGGCAGGCAGAGCTCCTATATTTTCTTCCCAGAAGCACCTATAGGACTTGAAGTGTGTTAGTCCCATCACACAGAGATCATATATTTTGTTCCCAGAAGCACCTATAGGACTTGAAGTGTGTTAGTCCCATCACACAGAGATCATATATTTTGTTCCCAGTAGCACCTATAGGACTTGAAGTGTGTTAGTCCCATCACACAGACCTATATTTTCTTCCCAGAAGCACCTATAGGACTTGAAGTGTGTTAGTCCCATCACACAGAGATCATATATTTTGTTCCCAGAGGCACCTATAGGACTTGAAGTGTGTTAGTCCCATCACACAGACCTACATTTTCTTCCCAGAAGCACCCATAGGACTTGAAGTGTGTTAGTCCCATCACACAGAGATCATATATTTTGTTCCCAGAAGCACCTATAGGACTTGAAGTGTGTTAGTCCCATCACACAGACCTATATTTTCTTCCCAGAAGCACCTATAGGACTTGAAGTGTGTTAGTCCCATCACACAGAGATCATATATTTTGTTCCCAGAGGCACCTATAGGACTTGAGGTGTGTTAGTCCCATCACACAGACCTACATTTTCTTCCCAGAAGCACCTATAGGACTTGAAGTGTGTTAGTCCCATCACACAGAGATCCTATATTTTGTTCCCAGAAGCACCTATAGGACTTGAAGTGTGTTAGTCCCATCACACAGACCTATATTTTCTTCCCAGAAGCACCTATAGGACTTGAAGTGTGTTAGTCCCATCACACAGAGATCATATATTTTGTTCCCAGAAGCACCTATAGGACTTGAAGTGTGTTAGTCCCATCACACAGAGATCATATATTTTGTTCCCAGAAGCACCTATAGGACTTGAAGTGTGTTAGTCCCATCACACAGACCTATATTTTCTTCCCAGAAGCACCTATAGGACTTGAAGTGTGTTAGTCCCATTACACAGAGATCATATATTTTGTTCCCAGAGGCACCTATAGGACTTGAAGTGTGTTAGTCCCATCACACAGACCTACATTTTCTTCCCAGAAGCACCCATAGGACTTGAAGTGTGTTAGTCCCATCACACAGAGATCATATATTTTGTTCCCAGAAGCACCTATAGGACTTGAAGTGTGTTAGTCCCATCACACAGACCTATATTTTCTTCCCAGAAGCACCTATATGACTTGAAGTGTGTTAGTCCCATCACACAGAGATCATATATTTTGTTCCCAGAAGCACCTATAGGACTTGAGGTGTGTTAGTCCCATCACACAGACCTACATTTTCTTCCCAGAAGCACCTATAGGACTTGAAGTGTGTTAGTCCCATCACACAGAGATCCTATATTTTGTTCCCAGAAGCACCTATAGGACTTGAAGTGTGTTAGTCCCATCACACAGACCTATATTTTCTTCCCAGAAGCACCTATAGGACTTGAAGTGTGTTAGTCCCATCACACAGAGATCATATATTTTGTTCCCAGAAGCACCTATAGGACTTGAAGTGTGTTAGTCCCATCACACAGACCTATATTTTCTTCCCAGAAGCACCCATAGGACTTGAAGTGTGTTAGTCCCATCACACAAAGATCATATATTTTGTTCCCAGAGGCACCTATAGGACTTGAAGTGTGTTAGTCCCATCACACAGACCTACATTTTCTTCCCAGAAGCACCCATAGGACTTGAAGTGTGTTAGTCCCATCACACAGAGATCATATATTTTGTTCCCAGAAGCACCTATAGGACTTGAAGTGTGTTAGTCCCATCACACAGACCTATATTTTCTTCCCAGAAGCACCTATAGGACTTGAAGTGTGTTAGTCCCATCACACAGAGATCATATATTTTGTTCCCAGAAGCACCTATAGGACTTGAAGTGTGTTAGTCCCATCACACAGACCTACATTTTCTTCCCAGAAGCACCCATAGGACTTGAAGTGTGTTAGTCCCATCACACAGAGATCATATATTTTGTTCCCAGAAGCACCTATAGGACTTGAAGTGTGTTAGTCCCATCACACAGAGATCATATATTTTGTTCCCAGTAGCACCTATAGGACTTGAAGTGTGTTAGTCCCATCACACAGACCTATATTTTCTTCCCAGAAGCACCTATAGGACTTGAAGTGTGTTAGTCCCATCACACAGAGATCATATATTTTGTTCCCAGAGGCACCTATAGGACTTGAAGTGTGTTAGTCCCATCACACAGACCTACATTTTCTTCCCAGAAGCACCTATAGGACTTGAAGTGTGTTAGTCCCCATCACACAGAGATCATATATTTTGTTCCCAGAAGCACCTATAGGACTTGAAGTGTGTTAGTCCCATCACACAGACCTATATTTTCTTCCCAGAAGCACCTATAGGACTTGAAGTGTGTTAGTCCCATCACACAGAGATCATATATTTTGTTCCCAGAGGCACCTATAGGACTTGAGGTGTGTTAGTCCCATCACACAGACCTACATTTTCTTCCCAGAAGCACCTATAGGACTTGAAGTGTGTTAGTCCCATCACACAGAGATCCTATATTTTGTTCCCAGAAGCACCTATAGGACTTGAAGTGTGTTAGTCCCATCACACAGACCTATATTTTCTTCCCAGAAGCACCTATAGGACTTGAAGTGTGTTAGTCCCATCACACAGAGATCATATATTTTGTTCCCAGAAGCACCTATAGGACTTGAAGTGTGTTAGTCCCATCACACAGAGATCATATATTTTGTTCCCAGAAGCACCTATAGGACTTGAAGTGTGTTAGTCCCATCACACAGACCTATATTTTCTTCCCAGAAGCACCTATAGGACTTGAAGTGTGTTAGTCCCATTACACAGAGATCATATATTTTGTTCCCAGAGGCACCTATAGGACTTGAAGTGTGTTAGTCCCATCACACAGACCTACATTTTCTTCCCAGAAGCACCCATAGGACTTGAAGTGTGTTAGTCCCATCACACAGAGATCATATATTTTGTTCCCAGAAGCACCTATAGGACTTGAAGTGTGTTAGTCCCATCACACAGACCTATATTTCTTCCCAGAAGCACCTATATGACTTGAAGTGTGTTAGTCCCATCACACAGAGATCATATATTTTGTTCCCAGAGGCACCTATAGGACTTGATGTGTGTTAGTCCCATCACACAGACCTACATTTTCTTCCCAGAAGCACCTATAGGACTTGAAGTGTGTTAGTCCCATCACACAGAGATCCTATATTTTGTTCCCAGAAGCACCTATAGGACTTGAAGTGTGTTAGTCCCATCACACACAGACCTATATTTTCTTCCCAGAAGCACCTATAGGACTTGAAGTGTGTTAGTCCCATCACACAGAGATCATATATTTTGTTCCCAGAAGCACCTATAGGACTTGAAGTGTGTTAGTCCCATCACACAGACCTATATTTTCTTCCCAGAAGCACCCATAGGACTTGAAGTGTGTTAGTCCCATCACACAGAGATCATATATTTTGTTCCCAGAGGCACCTATAGGACTTGAAGTGTGTTAGTCCCATCACACAGACCTATATTTTCTTCCCAGAAGCACCCATAGGACTTGAAGTGTGTTAGTCCCATCACACAGAGATCATATATTTTGTTCCCAGAAGCACCTATAGGACTTGAAGTGTGTTAGTCCCATCACACAGACCTATATTTTCTTCCAGAAGCACCTATAGGACTTGAAGTGTGTTAGTCCCATCACACAGAGATCATATATTTTGTTCCCAGAGGCACCTATAGGACTTGAAGTGTGTTAGTCCCATCACACAGACCTACATTTTCTTCCCAGAAGCACCCATAGGACTTGAAGTGTGTTAGTCCCATCACACAGAGATCCTATATATTTTGTTCCCAGAAGCACCTATAGGACTTGAAGTGTGTTAGTCCTATCACACAGACCTATATTTTCTTCCCAGAAGCACCTATAGGACTTGAAGTGTGTTAGTCCCATCACACAGAGATCATATATTTTGTTCCCAGAGGCACCTATAGGACTTGAGGTGTGTTAGTCCCATCACACAGACCTACATTTTCTTCCCAGAAGCACCTATAGGACTTGAAGTGTGTTAGTCCCATCACACAGAGATCCTATATTTTGTTCCCAGAAGCACCTATAGGACTTGAAGTGTGTTAGTCCCATCACACAGACCTATATTTTGTTCCCAGAAGCACCTATAGGACTTGAAGTGTGTTAGTCCCATCACACAGAGATCATATATTTTGTTCCCAGAAGCACCTATAGGACTTGAAGTGTGTTAGTCCCATCACACAGAGATCATATATTTTGTTCCCAGAAGCACCTATAGGACTTGAAGTGTGTTAGTCCCATCACACAGACCTATATTTTCTTCCCAGAAGCACCTATAGGACTTGAAGTGTGTTAGTCCCATCACACAGAGATCATATATTTTGTTCCCAGAAGCACCTATAGGACTTGAAGTGTGTTAGTCCCATCACACAGAGATCATATATTGTGTTCCCAGAAGCACCTATAGGACTTGAAGTGTGTTAGTCCCATCACACAGACCTATATTTTCTTCCCAGAAGCACCTATAGGACTTGAAGTGTGTTAGTCCCATCACACAGAGATCATATATTTTGTTCCCAGAAGCACCTATAGGACTTGAAGTGTGTTAGTCCCATCACACATACCTATATTTTCTTCCCAGAAGCACCCATAGGACTTGAAGTGTGTTAGTCCCATCACACAGAGATCCTATATTTTGTTCCCAGAAGCACCTATAGGACTTGAAGTGTGTTAGTCCCATCACACAGACCTATATTTTCTTCCCAGAAGCACCTATAGGACTTCTAGTGTGTTAGTGGCATCACACAGAGCTCCTATATTTTCTTTGCAGAAGCACCCATAGGACTTCTAGTGTGTTAGTGGCATCACACAGAGCTCCTATATTTTCTTCTCAGCAGCACCCACAGGACTTCTAGTGTGTTAGTGGCATCACACAGAGCTCCTCTATTTTCTTTGCAGAAGCACCCATAGGACTTCTAGTGTGTTAGTGGCATCACACAGAGCTCCTATATTTTCTTCTCAGCAGCACCCACAGGACTTCTAGTGTGTTAGTGGCATCACACAGAGCTCCTCTATTTTCTTTGCAGAAGCACCCATAGGACTTCTAGTGTGTTAGTGGCATCACACAGAGCTCCTATATTTTCTTCTCAGCAGCACCCACAGGACTTCTAGTGTGTTAGTGGCATCACACAGAGCTCCTCTATTTTCTTTGCAGAAGCACCCATAGGACTTCTAGTGTGTTAGAGGCATCACACAGAGCTCCTATATTTTCTTCTCAGCAGCACCCACAGGACTTCTAGTGTGTTAGTGGCATCACACAGAGCTCCTCTATTTTCTTTGCAGAAGCACCCATAGGACTTCTAGTGTGTTAGTGGCATCACACAGAGCTCCTATATTTTCTTCTCAGCAGCACCCACAGGACTTCTAGTGTGTTAGTGGCATCACACAGAGCTCCTCTATTTTCTTTGCAGAAGCACCCATAGGACTTCTAGTGTGTTAGAGGCATCACACAGAGCTCCTATATTTTCTTCTCAGCAGCACCCACAGGACTTCTAGTGTGTTAGTGGCATCACACAGAGCTCCTCTATTTTCTTTGCAGAAGCACCCATAGGACTTCTAGTGTGTTAGTGGCATCACACAGAGCTCCTATATTTTCTTCTCAGCAGCACCCACAGGACTTCGAGTGTGTTAGTGGCATCACACAGAGCTCCTCTATTTTCTTTGCAGAAGCACCCATAGGACTTCTAGTGTGTTAGTGGCATCACACAGAGCTCCTATATATTCTTCTCAGCAGCACCCACAGGACTACCGACTACAATGGCTGGAAGACCGCCAAGGGGAGGCAGAGCGTGCAGAGCCAAGAACACAGGGCAGGCAGGCTCTGTTTCTAGTGGACGTGGCCGTGGCCGTGGACGTGGTCGTGCATCGTCATCAGCACGTGGCCATGGGACACGCGCGTCTTTGTTTTCGGCAGCTGGACATGTGGAGCCGCATCATGCTGAAGGCTTGGTAGAATGGATGACCAAGCCCTCCTCATCCTCCTCATCCTCTCTCACCCAGGCTCAGGGTACTGGCAGAGCATCATCAGCCACCCCTTCCCTAGACCCACCATGTCCTCCTGAGGAGTCCCCCGAACTCTTTGAGCACAGTGTTGGGTACATGCTCCAGGAGGATGCCCAACGATTCGAAGGCTCGGATGATGATACCCAGCTTGAGGAATCTGGCAGTACTGTTCCACCAGCTGCAGCTTACTGCCAGGTTTGCTCTAGTGGTGAAGAGGGAGGGGATGATGAGGTCACTGACTCCACGTGGGTGCCTGAAGGGAGAGAGGATGAGGAGGAGGACGAGGAGGAGGAGGATGCGGCGTCACATGTCCAACGAGGCAGGATGCCCCCTGGAGGCCAGGTAGAGGCCAGCACAGCAACTGTACAACACCGCAGAGCTCCGCCTGTGCAGGGCGCTGCCTCTGCACGTTATCAGAAAAGTTCTTTGGTGTGGGCCTTTTTTGAGACGAGTGCATCAGATCGCACCACTGCTATTTGCAATATTTGTCTCAAGCGTATCTCGCGTGGCCAAAACATCAGCCGCTTGGGCACCACAAGCATGACCAGACATATGTCGACCTGCCATGCAGCTCGTTGGCAGGCACACATAAAAGACCCACACCAAAGAACTAAGCGGACCTCTCCTTGCTCCTCATCAGCTGGGATCTCCATCCCCACTACACCTTCAGTACCTCTGAAAGCTGCTCTGAGAGGACTGAAGGTGTAGAATTAGGTGTGTCACAACCAAGTACTTGCAGTACACCGACGTCCGATTGCAGCAGGCAAATTTCCCTGCCCCAGCTGCTGGACCGTAGAAAGAAGTACACTCCCAGCCATCCACATGCCCAGCGGTTGAATGCTAGCTTGGCTAAATTGCTAGCACTTCAACTGCTGCCTTTTCAGTTGGTAGACTCGGCCCCCTTCCGTGAGTTTGTTCAATGTGCGGTTCCTCAGTGGCAGGTTCCCAAACGCCACTTTTTCTCACGGAAGGCGATTCCGTCTCTCTACCGGCATGTGGAGGGCAATGTCCATGCCTCGCTGGACATGGGCGGTCAGCGGTAAGGTGCATATTACCGCTGACTCATGGTCCAGCAGGCATGGACAGGGACGCTACCTTTCTTTCACGGCCCATTGGGTCACTCTATTGGCAGCTGGGAGGGATGCAGGACAAGGTGCAGTAGTGTTGGAGGTTGTTCCGCCACCACGCCTCCAAAACGCTACTACTGCTACTGGTTGTGACACACCTCTCTCCTCCACCCCCTCCTCTTCTTCTTCCTCCAGTGCTCTGTCCTTGGAACCAGCGGTGCTCCGTAGGCGTACAAGGGGCTACGCAAGTACGCAGGCAAAAAGATGCTATGCCGTGCTTGCGCTGGTGTGTTTGGGGGACAGGAGCCACACTGGGCCAGAGGTTCTGGCAGCTCTGCAGGGGCAGGCCGAGAGGTGGTTGACGCCACGTCAGCTTAAGCCAGGAATGGTCGTTTCTGACAATGGCACCAACCTCCTCTCCGCCCTGCGACAGGGGCAGCTCACCCATGTGCCCTGCATGGCTCACGTCCTCAACCTGGTGGTGCAGCGGTTCTTGGGCAGGTTCCCAGGCTTACAGGATGTCCTGAGGCAGGCCAGGAAAGTCTGTGTGCATTTCCGCCGATCTTATAATGCCAGTGCTCGGCTGACTGAGCTGCAAAAGGAGCTGAACCTGCCCAAGAACCGCCTAATATGTGACATGCCCACCAGGTGGAACTCAACGTTGGCCATGCTGCAGCGACTGCACACGCAGCAGAGGGCCATCAATGAGTACCTTTGCGACTATGGCACCAGGACAGGGTCAGGGGAGCTTGGTTTTTTTTCCCCACGTCAGTGGAGCATGATCAGGGATGCATGCACTGTCCTCTCACCATTTGAGGAGGCCACGAGGATGGTGAGCAGTGACAGTGCATGCATCAGTGACACTGTCCCTCTTGTCCACCTGTTGGAGCATACGCTGCGTGGGATAATGGACAGGGCACTTGAGGCAGAACAGAGGCA
>CM053026.1:237324371-237346999 GCA_028564925.1 Lithobates sylvaticus
CATGATGTGATTCAAACCATAAATTAATATGGGCGCTGCATCCTGTAAAAGCTTGACTTTTTTGTGGAATTATATCCAACTCATCAGGAGCGGATGCTGAGCATGTCTAAAAAATGTAAAGAGTATAATACTCTAGGTAATAGTCACATGATAGAAAAGAAAAACGACAAAAAGGACTGTTGTTCGACCTTGGATAACTTTCATGTGGTGACAAGTTTAACCTATTCAATCCTGGCATGAAAGAGTCGCTAGAAGTGTGTCTATCCTGAGAGCTGAGGTATAGGGGATTGCAACAAAACCAGCCGCAGAACCGCACAACCTTGCTTCAGATGCAGAATGCATTCCCTGGATGTCTAGACCCTTGCATCTGAGGTCACACGTTTACAGAAGTATAAATTACTGATGACGTCAATCTATGACGAAATGACACAGGGAGGAGTTATTTTTATAAATGAAAATGCCTCCAAAAAAATAAAATAAATACTATCAATATAGTTGGCATAGATTTTAAAGCCTAGGCGGCACAGTGTTGCAGCAAAAAACATATACCACCTATGCTGCAACAAATCATGTGTCACCTAAACATAGGCAGCACATTTTTTTTTTGTTCTACGGTGTATCCAGCACATGGGTTTTTCCAACTAATAAACTATGGATTATTGCAACATAGCCTATGCTGCTACATGTTTCACCTACAGTACATTGCAATGATCCATGTATTACCTGCATAGCATAAGTGGAAGATTTTTTTTTTTTACTAAAACACCAATTGGTTGTCAGTACTGTACTGATTGTGTCATTGCAAATGTTTCTGCTTAGGTTAGTACAGTAGTAAAAGTTTCTCTGAAAATATGTTTTTGGTTATGTAAGTATTATACTGACTGTGTTAGCAGACATTTGCAGGTGCAGTGAATCTATTTTGCTAGAAATGCCAAACAGAGGTGAGGATCAACACAGGGGATCACAAAAGTAACATCAAGACAGCCAATTTTTCATTTTCAGCTTGCAAACATTTTTGAACAGCAGGGAACCATTGCTTGTAATTGCACTTCCTTATTATAGATGAATTATAGAGGAATTAAGCCCCCTAAAAAGCAAGGCGATCTAGATTGATTACTTGTACAATGTGATTTATTCTGGATATACAAACTAAAAACTAAAAGGTATAAATGATGACAAAGGCTTGTCAGTCTTTATGTAAATATCCATGCTTTTAAATGGATACATTTTTGGGATATATAACTATTTGTGCTCTTACCGATCTCCCTTAAGAATGAGGTGCTTTGTGCATAATCTTTATGTAATCCTTTCCAAATATATACAGTTTTCTACCCCTTTCTGCCCTATAGCCTAGACTGCTTTGCAAAAGCATTCAACCTCTTGAGCTTTAACACATTTTATACTGTTATTTACCTCTTTGATGCCTTGTGGAACAATTAAAGTGAGCCAAAAAGCATGGGAAAAACTGAACTTTTGTGCATACTTACCTATTTTAGGCTTACCGTCACACTCACTACAACAGTCCAGCTTAGTAATGAATTTAATAAATGTTATTTAGAAGTGACTGAAATAGAGCAGAGCAAAATTGCATACTTCTATGTTGCACAGCTCTTGGTGCTTAAAATCTGATCCTAGCTGGTTAAAAGGGAAGTAAAGTCAAATTTTTCGAAAAGTGCTGAGAGGTAGACCTACTTTTTTATGACAGAAGAGATGGCCTATGTCTCTTCTATCATGGATGTTTCTGCTTTCATGTTAGCACTTTTTTTTTTTAGTGTACACTGAGCTGCACATGAACAGTATATAGTCTCTGAATACTTTTCTTCATTGAGAGAGTGAGTGAGTGTGCACAGTATGTGTGGTAGGTTGCCAGACGAGCTAATTAGGTGGCCAAAGACCCAAAAGAAGACTGGGAGAATGTTGAAGCACCAACTATAGAGGGGAGCCATGACATTACAGTGTTGGAGGGGAACACTTTGGTAGTTAAGTCTTCCATAATGTGCTAAAATGCTGGCATTATAGCACATTATGGCTAAAAGCTCCTGAGGGTCTCACATTTTTTTTTGGTTGGCGATTTACTACCATTTAATGTAAACAGTGTACTACCCACAGAAATAAAATCATTTTACTTTAGACTTTAACATTTTAGTTCTTTTGGATATCATGCCAATACATAGTTTTTTAATTGAACAGCCTCCTTTCTCTTTCCTTTGAGATAATTTGGCAAACCCGAACTTAGAGATGGTTTTCACTGATACTCTGTGGGATGAACACTGTTATGAAATTCTGTATATTTTAGGGCTAAAAACAAACATAGTAAGCAGGGTACTACCCGGGGCCACCTGCACCAATTAAGAGCAAACAATGCCATACAACAAGCATTCAAAATATAAAAATCCTCTCAGTTTATTGTCAAATGGCAGCTGGGCAGAACATTCATCGTTCCAGGTGGATGTCATATAACATCCTCCCAGAATGTGCATTGCGCGCACCCCACGGGTCACGTTGTGGCACAATCTGATCTGTCACCATCTGTTTTCACCGGACAGGGGATCACTGTACTGGCCCACTGCCGGTACCATGTGATCGCTGTAACTAATCACAGCAAGTCACATGGCAATTGTACACAATGGATGGCATCCTTTCATGCCATCCACTGTGTACAATTGTGCTGCTAGCTGTAATTGGTCACAGTGATCAAGTGGTACAGACAGGACCAATCACAGGCCTCAAGAAATAGAAACAATACCATTTTCACAGATAATGACTGCCATATTTGGCCATCAAATAGATTTTTCTTTTTAAATTAGCTTGGCTTACATCCAGTAGAATACAGCAGATAGCTTTAGCAACAATACATACACAGTCTGGGGTCTTACTACAGGAAACCTGAACATAAACAAGGCTATATTAACCTAAAAATGTAAAATAAAAAAGCACAAATGAAAGGAAAACAACAAAATACCATCCGTACGCAAAAGCCCACTATTTTTAAAGGAAAGCCTTTAAAGGAAATCAGATTAACACAAAATATTCCTAAAAATATCAACTAAAAACCCTCACAACACCATATATTAAATTAAATGAAAATCCAAGAATAATACCTTTTGAAATAAAGGCAATTGTTTTCCTCCAAATTAAAGCCTTCCAACAAATAAATATGAAAACAAATAAATAGAATATTTGCTTTGGATGGGACAGCAGCTAATCAAGACCAAAAAAAAAAGGAAGCAAAGAGCGAGGAATCCAAAATAAAGTACAATTTCCCAACTACATAGACTTTATATTATGATGACTCAGCTCTGTCTAAACTGCCAAAAAAGTGCTGAGTGTTACATTAATGGTCTTACAGATCAAAAGCATCTGTATCTGAACAGAAATATGTATTCAGACTGTAAGATCAAATTAGCATCTTGTCCCACATCTTTGTCTACCAAGTGTTAGAGATTGTATGTCTTTGTCTTGGATGTTAGTGCAAGAAATGTGAAACAGAATGCACAACTTTAGGTACAATACTATTTTCTTTATAGATAAAACTGTAGTTGTACAGCCCAGCATCAAGAGCCTACAGAAAAAAAAGGATAAAAATGCTTGTTGCTTGAGGTAAACCATTTACCTCCTCCTTACCCTAGTGACCAGAAGTGGCCAAAAAAATAAATAAATACTAAAATACTAAATCCAAATTTTTAACATTGTTATCCAGTGCTCATTTTCCTGTTCTGGGCATAGACTCATAACTGCCTTATGAAAAACACATGGCAGGACTCATGGCAGGACTCATACTGTACCTTGATAGTTGTTTGTGGTTTCCATGCATATTCACAGATGTAGAAAACTGACCAGATTAGTTTTCTTATGAATTTAGAGGTTTAAAATGATAATGCACTAAACGGGGTTAACAAAATGTAACTGTAAATGTTCACCATTGTAGACTAACCAGCATAATTAGTCTAGGGGAATCTGTCTGTTTTGTGAGATATTATCGGCAGATGGACTGTTAAGCTGGGATCATAATGCAGAAGTGTGGTTCTGTATTTTAGGGCATTTAAACATTGTTCTGCTGTTGCATCATTTTATGACAGGAGGTTAATAACTTGAACATTGTTCTCTGTCTTTGCTCAGTGATCTGGAACATGTTGTCATTGTATGAATAAGACGTCTTTGTCCGGCTATTGATTATTCCCGAATATTATTTTTATTTACTTCAGATAGTATTTTATACCATAAAAAAATATTTCCTTTGTGCTATCGTTTTTTTTTTTCCCCCTACTGCTGTTACAAAGAAGATTGGTCATGTGGATGTAATGAAGTAGTTGGGATAAATAATTGTAAGAAGGTATTTGTTCTGCCATTTATATTCCAGAATACGTCCCATAGTTTAGTTAACCACTAGCTGACCGCCCACTGTCAAATGACGGCGGGACGGTGCAGCTACTGTGGCGCGCCGTCATATGACGTCGTCTACAATTTGGCCACTGGGGGGCGCGCGCGCGCCGCCGCGTAGCTGGGGCCCCGGTGCGCGTGCCCGGCGGTCGCGATGACCGCCAGGCACCCGCGATTGCCCGGTAATCGAGCAGGACGTGGATCTGTGTGTGTAAACACACAGATCCACGTCCTGTCAGAGGAGAGAGACCGATGGTGTGTCCCTTGTACATAGGGACACCGATCGGTCCCCTCCCCCAGTCAGTCCCCTCCCCCCACAGTAAGAATCACCAAGATAGGGTACACATTAACCCCTGCAGCGCCCCCTAGCGTTAACCCCTTCCCTGCCAGTCACATTTATACAGTAATCAATGCATTTTTATAGCACGGATCGCTGTATAAATGTGAATGGTCCCAAAAATGTGTCAAAAGTGTCCGAAGTGTCCGCCGCAATGTCGCAGTCACGATAAAAATCGCAAATCGCCGCCATTACTAGTAAAAAAAAAATAATAATAAAAATGCTATAAATCTATCCCCTATTTTGTAGACGCTATAACTTTTGCGCAAACCAATCAATATACGCTTATTGCGATTTTTTTTTACCAAAAATATGTAGAAGAATACGTATCGGCCTAAACTGAGGAAAAAATTTGTTCTAAAAATAAAAAAAAATTGGATATTTATTATAATAAAAAGTAAAAAATATTATGTTTTTTCAAACTTGTCCCTCTTCTTTTGTTTATAGCGCAAGAAATAAAAAACGCAGAGGTGATCAAATACCACCAAAATAAAGCTCTATCTGTGGGGAAAATATGATAAAATTTTTATTTGGGTACAGCGTTGCATGACCGCGCAATTGTCATTCAAAATGCGACAGCGCTGAAAGCTGAAAGAGCCGAACACCCCCGGGTTCGGTTCGCACCAGAACCTTCGAACGACCCGAAAGTTCGCGCGAATTTTCGAACCCTATACGTTATAATGGACGCGAACGTTCGAAATCAAAAGTGCTAATTACAACGGCCAATATGCATGTTAATGTCATAAAACAGGTTTGGGGACCCGGGTCCTGCCCCAGGGGACATATATCAATGCAAAAAGAACTTTTAAAAACTAACGTTTTTTCGGGAGCAGTCATTTTAATGATGCATAAAGTGAAAAAAAAAAAAGTGAAATTTTCCTTTAAATATGGTACCTGGGGGGTGTCTAAAGTATGCCTGTGAAGTGGCATGTGTTTCCCGTGTTTAGAACTGTCCTTGCACAAAATGACATTTGTAAAGGAAAAAAAGAAAGCCATTTAAAACCACTTGCGGCTTTAGGTTTGTTCTTAAGTAGAATCTGAACAGGTACATTATGAAGTGTAGCTCCATCCCAAAAAAAAATCTATTTTTAAGCTTTTTGGAGAACATAGGGAGGGGTTATCACCCCTGTAACATTTGCTGTCTTTGCACATCTGTTCAGAACATGTCACCTCACTTTCCGTCCCAATGACAAATGTTTTTGGAAAAAGTGGGGTTTTAATTGAAACAAGGATTGGTGATAAAGTATCAGTAGAGAGGAGATACCTTTTTCCCAAATTAAATCTAACAGGATAGAATTTCCCTTCCTAGGGGTAGATTTCCTCTCACTTCCTGTTTTCTCTTTCCATTTGCAAGTAGGAGTCGTTTGTAAGTTGGATGTTTGAAAGTAGGGGCCTGGCGTATATACTCTGCAGAAATTTGCCCTATTAGATGTTGGTGTAGCCACAAGACTGGTGGGCACAGGAATGGGCCCTGCTGTGAGTTAATAGATCAAGATTTGTAATTGCATGCACCTGTTGAACAGGGCATAAAAATTGGGGGTGGTGGTGGTGGTGGTGGTGGTGGACGGTGTTGCCACAAGACTGTAAGCTCTCACAGTTACTCTTGGTGGGCGCAGGAATGGGCCCTGCTGTGAGTTATTAGATCAAGATTTGTAATTGCAAGCACCTGATGAACAGGGCAGAAAAATTGGGCCTTTGGCGGTGGTGGTGGACGGTGTTGCCACAAGACTGTAGGCCCTCATAGTTACTCTTGGTGGGCGCAGGAATGGGCCCTGCTGTGAGTTATTAGATCAAGATTTGTAATTGCAAGCACCTGATGAACAGGGCAGAAAAATTGGGCCTTTGGCGGTGGTGGTGGACGGTGTTGCCACAAGACTGTAGGCCCTCACAGTTACTCTTGGTGGGCGCAGGAATGGGCCCTGCTGGTGGATCAAGCACCTGATGAACAGGGCAGAAAAATTGGGCCTTTGGCGGTGGTGGTGGACGGTGTGCCACAAGACTGTAAGGCCCTCACAGTTACTCTTGGTGGGCGCAGGAATGGGCCCTGCTGTGATTATTAGATCAAGATTTGTAATTACCCGCCCCTGTTAAACAGGGGCTGAAAAATTGTGCCTTAGGGCTGGTGGTGGACTGGTGTTGCCACAAGACTGTAACCCCTCACAGATACTGTACTTGGAGCACAGGTGGGTTGCGCAGGAATGCCCCTGTTAAACAGGGGCTGAAAAATTGTGCCTTAGGCACTGGTGCTGTGATACTGTACTTGGAGCACAGCAGTCACACGTGTTGCGAAGCATTTTTTTTTAAAAAATTGTAATTACCCGCCCTGTTAAACAGGGGCTGAAAAATTGTGCCTTAGGCACTGGTGCTGGTGCCACAACACTGCAACCCCTCACAGATACTGTACTTGGAGCACAGCAGTCACACGTGTTGCGAAGCATTTTTTTAAAAAATTGTAATTACCCGCCCCTGTTAAACAGGGGCTGAAAAATTGTGCCTTAGGCACTGGTGCTGGTGCCACAACACTGCAACCCCTCACAGATACTGTACTTGGAGCACAGCAGTCACACGTGTTGCGAAGCATTTTTTTAAAAAATTGTAATTACCCGCACCTGTTAAACAGGGGCTGAAAAATTGTGCCTTAGGCACTGGTGCTGGTGCCACAACACTGCAACCCCCACAGATACTGTACTTGGAGCACAGCAGTCACACGTGTTGCGAAGCATTTTTTTTAAAAAAATGTAAGTACACGCCCCCCCTGTTAAACAGGGGCTGAAAAATTGTGCCTTAGGCACTGGTGCTGGTGCCACACACTGCAACCCCCCTCACAGATACTGTACTTGGAGCACAGCAGTCACACGTGTTGCGAAGCATTTTTTTTAAAAAAAATTGTAAGTACACGCCCCTGTTAAACAGGGGCTGAAAAATTGTGCCTTAGGCACTGGTGCTGGTGCCACAACACTGCAACCCCCCTCACAGATACTGTACTTGGAGCACAGCAGTCACACGTGTTGCGAAGCATTTTTTTTTTTAAAAAATTGTAAGTACACGCCCCTGTTAAACAGGGGCTGAAAAATTGTGCCTTAGGCACTGGTGCTGGTGCCACAACACTGCAACCCCTCACAGATACTGTACTTGGAGCACAGCAGTCACACGTGTTGCGAAGCATTTTTTTATAAAAAATTGTATGTACACGCCCCTGTTAAACAGGGGCTGAAAAATTGTGCCTTAGGCACTGGTGTGGTGGCATGGATCATTGAGGAGGAGGAAGAGGATAGTCAGTGAACATAAGAGGACAGTCACTCACATCAGCATCAGCATAGGCAGTCTTGAAGGGATGTGACATTAAAAATTATTCGGTTATATCCGCCTCAGGTGCCTGGTAGCTGGTGGTGATCCAAGACTGATTCATTTTGATGAAGGTCAGTCGATCAACCGAGGCGGTGGACAGGCGCACCCTATGATCGGTGACAAATCCTCCAGCAGCACTGAATGTGCGTTCGGAAAGAACGCTGGAGGCAGGACAGGCCAGTAGCTCAATTGCATACTGTGCAAGCTCTGGCCAGTGATCCATCCTCAGGACCCAGTAAGCCAGAGGATTTTCGGTGGGAAAGGTGTCCAAGTCTGACCTTGCCCCAAGGTATTCCTGCACCATGTATATCAGACGCTGGCGATGGTTGCTGGAACCGATCATACCTTGGGGCTGCGGACTAAAAAATTGTCTGAACGCATCGGTCAGACGTCCACCTTCCCCACCGCTCCTTCTGCTACTGACCGAAGCCTCAGCAACTCGTCGCCCAGGACCAGGAGTTTGTAGCCTCCCAGTTTCTGGGAACGCGTTGCACAGACCTTTCTGCAAGGCCTCCCTGAGATGTCTCATCCTCTGCTCCCTCTGCGACGGCAAGATAAGGTCCGCAACCTTACCCTTGTACCGCGGATCAAGGAGAGTGGCCAGCCAGTAATGGTCCCTCTCCTTGATCCGAAGAACACGAGGATCCTTCCGCAGGCTTTGCAGGATCAGGGAGGCCATGCAGCGTAGGTTAGCTGAGGCATTCGGTCCGGAGTCTTCTGGGTCACTGAGGATGACATGATCGCCAGCCACCTCCTCCCAGCCACGTACAAGTCCACTGGTTTGTTGGGACTGTACATCATCCCTAAAAGACTGCTGCTGCTGATGCTGAGTGCCAGGCTCCACCTCCATGCTCACACAATCCTCCTCCTCCTCCTCCTCCTCCTCCTCCTCATCCTCTTCCTGTGTGATGGGTGGGACAGAAGGAACACTGTCCGGATAAAGGGGGCCTTGAGAGGCAAGGAAGTCCTCCTCTTCCTGCCTCTGTTCTGCCTCAAGTGCCCTGTCCATTATCCCACGCAGCGTATGCTCCAACAGGTGGACAAGAGGGACAGTGTCACTGATGCATGCACTGTCACTGCTCACCATCCTCGTGGCCTCCTCAAATGGTGAGAGGACAGTGCATGCATCCCTGATCATGCTCCACTGACGTGGGGAAAAAAAAAAACAAGCTCCCCTGACCCTGTCCTGGTGCCGTAGTCGCAAAGGTACTCATTGATGGCCCTCTGCTGCGTGTGCAGTCGCTGCAGCATGGCCAACGTTGAGTTCCACCTGGTGGGCATGTCACATATTAGGCGGTTCTTGGGCAGGTTCAGCTCCTTTTGCAGCTCAGTCAGCCGAGCACTGGCATTATAAGATCGGCGGAAATGCACACAGACTTTCCTGGCCTGCCTCAGGACATCCTGTAAGCCTGGGAACCTGCCCAAGAACCGCTGCACCACCAGGTTGAGGACGTGAGCCATGCAGGGCACATGGGTGAGAGCTGCCCCTGTCGCAGGGCGGAGAGGAGGTTGGTGCCATTGTCAGAAACGACCATTCCTGGCTTAAGCTGACGTGGCGTCAACCACCTCTCGGCCTGCCCCTGCAGAGCTGCCAGAACCTCTGGCCCAGTGTGGCTCCTGTCCCCCAAACACACCAGCGCAAGCACGGCATGGCATCTTTTTGCCTGCGTACTTGCGTACTTGCGTAGCCCCTTGTACGCCTACGGAGCACCGCTGGTTCCAAGGACAGAGCACTGGAGGAAGAAGAAGAGGAGGGGGTGGAGGAGAGAGGTGTGTGTCACAACCAGTAGCAGTAGTAGCGTTTTGGAGGCGTGGTGGCGGAACAACCTCCAACACTACTGCACCTTGTCCTGCATCCCTCCCAGCTGCCAATAGAGTGACCCAATGGGCCGTGAAAGAAAGGTACCGTCCCTGTCCATGCCTGCTGGACCATGAGTCAGCGGTAATATGCACCTTACCGCTGACCGCCCTGTCAGCGAGGCATGGACATTGCCCTCCACATGCCGGTAGAGAGACGGAATCGCCTTCCGTGAGAAAAAGTGGCGTTTGGGAACCTGCCACTGAGGAACCGCACATTGAACAAACTCACGGAAGGGGGCCGAGTCTACCAACTGAAAAGGCAGCAGCAGTTGAAGTGCTAGCAATTTAGCCAAGCTAGCATTCAACCGCTGGGCATGTGGATGGCTGGGAGTGTACTTCTTTCTACGGTCCAGCAGCTGGGGCAGGGAAATTTGCCTGCTGCAATCGGACGTCGGTGTACTGCAAGTACTTGGTTGTGACACACCTAATTCTACACCTTCAGTCCTCTCAGAGCAGCTTTCAGAGAGGACTGAAGGTGTAGTGGGGATGGAGATACCAGCTGATGAGGAGCAAGGAGAGGTCCGCTTAGTTCTTTGGTGTGGGTCTTTTATGTGTGCCTGCCAACGAGCTGCATGGCAGGTCGCCATATGTCTGGTCATGCTTGTGGTGCCCAAGCGGCTGATGTTTTGGCCACGCGAGATACGCTTGAGACAAATATTGCAAATAGCAGTGGTGCGATCTGATGCACTCGTCTCAAAAAAGGCCCACACCAAAGAACTTTTCTGATAACGTGCAGAGGCAGCGCCCTGCACAGGCGGAGCTCTGCGGTGTTGTACAGTTGCTGTGCTGGCCTCTACCTGGCCTCCAGGGGGCATCCTGCCTCGTTGGACATGTGACGCCGCATCCTCCTCCTCCTCGTCCTCCTCCTCATCCTCTCTCCCTTCAGGCACCCACGTGGAGTCAGTGACCTCATCATCCCCTCCCTCTTCACCACTAGAGCAAACCTGGCAGTAAGCTGCAGCTGGTGGAACAGTACTGCCAGATTCCTCAAGCTGGGTATCATCATCCGAGCCTTCGAATCGTTGGGCATCCTCCTGGAGCATGTACCCAACACTGTGCTCAAAGAGTTCGGGGGACTCCTCAGGAGGACATGGTGGGTCTAGGGAAGGGGTGGCTGATGATGCTCTGTCCAGTACCCTGAGCCTGGGTGAGAGAGGATGAGGAGGATGAGGAGGGCTTGGTCATCCATTCTACCAAGCCTTCAGCATGATGCGGCTCCACATGTCCAGCTGCCGAAAACAAAGACGCGCGTGTCCCATGGCCACGTGCTGATGACGATGCACGACCACGTCCACGGCCACGGCCACGTCCACTAGAAACAGAGCCTGCCTGCCTGTGTTCTTGGCTCTGCACGCTCTGCCTCCCCTTGGCGGTCTTCCAGCCATTGTAGTCGGTAGTCCTGTGGGTGCTGCTGAGAAGAAAATATAGGAGCTCTGTGTGATGCCACTAACACACTAGAAGTCCTATGGGTGCTTCTGCAAAGAAAATATAGGAGCTCTGTGTGATGCCACTAACACACTAGAAGTCCTGTGGGTGCTTCTGCAAAGAAAAGCTCTGTGTGATGCCACTAACACACTAGAAGTCCTGTGGGTGCTGTGCAAAGAAAATGTGCCACTAACACACTAGAAGTCCTATGGGTGCTTCTGCAAAGAAAATAGAGGAGCTCTGTGTGATGCCACTAACACACTAGAAGTCCTGTGGGTGCTTCTGCAAAGAAAATATAGGAGCTCTGTGTGATGCCACTAACACACTAGAAGTCCTGTGGGTGCTTCTGCAAAGAAAATATAGGAGCTCTGTGTGATGCCACTAACACACTAGAAGTCCTATGGGTGCTTCTGCAAAGAAAATAGAGGAGCTCTGTGTGATGCCACTAACACACTAGAAGTCCTGTGGGTGCTGCTGAGAAAGAAAATATAGGAGCTCTGTGTGATGCCACTAACACACTAGAAGTCCTATGGGTGCTTCTGCAAAAGAAAATAGAGGAGCTCTGTGTGATGCCACTAACACACTAGAAGTCCTGTGGGTGCTTCTGAGAAGAAAATATAGGAGCTCTGTGTGATGCCACTAACACACTAGAAGTCCTATGGGTGCTTCTGCAAAGAAAATAGAGGAGCTCTGTGTGATGCCACTAACACACTAGAAGTCCTGTGGGTGCTTCTGAGAAGAAAATAGAGGAGCTCTGTGTGATGCCACTAACACACTAGAAGTCCTATGGGTGCTTCTGCAAAGAAAATAGAGGAGCTCTGTGTGATGCCACTAACACACTAGAAGTCCTGTGGGTGCTGCTGAAAGAAAATATAGGAGCTCTGTGTGATGCCACTAACACACTAGAAGTCCTATGGGTGCTTCTGCAAAGAAAATAGAGGAGCTCTGTGTGATGCACTAACACACTAGAAGTCCTATGGGTGCTTCTGCAAAGAAAAAAATATAGGAGCTCTGTGTGATGCCACTAACACACTAGAAGTCCTGTGGGTGCTTCTGCAAAGAAATATAGGAGCTCTGTGTGATGCCACTAACACACTAGAAGTCCTATGGGTGCTTCTGCAAAGAAAATAGAGGAGCTCTGTGTGATGCCACTAACACACTAGAAGTCCTATGGGTGCTTCTGGGAAGAAAATATAGGAGCTCTGTGTGATGCCACTAACACACTAGAAGTCCTATGGGTGCTTCTGGGAAAAAAAATAGAGGAGCTCTGTGTGATGGGACTAACACACTAGAAGTCCTATGGGTGCTTCTGCAAAGAAAATAGAGGAGCTCTGTGTGATGCCACTAACACACTAGAAGTCCTATGGGTGCTGTGTGAAGAAAATATAGGAGCTCTGTGTGATGGGAACACACACAGAAGTCCTATGGGTGCTTCTGGAAAAAATAGAGAGCTCTGTGTGATGGGACTAACACACTTCAAGTCCTATAAGTCCTAGTGTGTGCTGGGACTAAACAAAGTCCTATAGGTGCTTCTGGGAAGAAAATATAGGATCTGTGTGATGGGACTAACACACTTCAAGTCCTATAGGTGCTTCTGGGAACAAAATATAGGAGCTCTGTGTGATGGGACTAACACACTTCAAGTCCTATAGGTGCTTCTGGGAACAAAAATATAGGAGCTCTGTGTGATGGGACTAACACACTTCAAGTCCTATAGGTGCTTCTGGGAAGAAAATATAGGAGCTCTGTGTGATGGGACTAACACACTTCAAGTCCTATAGGTGCTTCTGGGAAGAAAATATAGATCTCTGTGTGATGGGACTAACACACTTCAAGTCCTATAGGTGCTTCTGGGAACAAAATATATGATCTCTGTGTGATGGGACTAACACACTTCAAGTCCTATAGGTGCTTCTGGGAAGAAAATATAGGTCTGTGTGATGGGACTAACACACTTCAAGTCCTATAGGTGCTTCTGGGAACAAAATATAGGATCTCTGTGTGATGGGACTAACACACTTCAAGTCCTATAGGTGCTTCTGGGAAGAAAATATATAGCTCTGTGTGATGGGACTAACAAAAGTCCTATAGGTGCTTCTGGGAACAAAATATAGTCTGTGTGATGGGACTAACACACTTCAAGTCCTATAGGTGCTTCTGGGAACAAAATATATGATCTCTGTGTGATGGGACTAACACACTTCAAGTCCTATAGGTGCTTCTGGGAAGAAAATATAGGTCTGTGTGTGATGGGACTAACACACTTCAAGTCCTATAGGTGCTTCTGGGAACAAAATATATAGCTCTGTCTCTGTGTGATGGGACTAACAACACACTTCAAGTCCTATAGGTGCTTCTGGGAAGAAAATATAGGATCTGTGTGTGATGGGACTAACACACTTCAAGTCCTATAGGTGCTTCTGGGAACAAAATATATGATCTCTGTGTGATGGGACTAACACACTTCAAGTCCTATAGGTGCTTCTGGGAAGAAAATATAGGTCTGTGTGTTGGGACTAACACACTTCAAGTCCTATAGGTGCTTCTGGGAACAAAATATAGATCTGTGTGATGGGACTAACACACTTCAAGTCCTATAGGTGCTTCTGGGAAGAAAATATAGGTCTGTGTGTGATGGGACTAACACACTTCAAGTCCTATAGGTGCTTCTGGGAACAAAATATAGATCTCTGTGTGTGATGGGACTAACACACTTCAAGTCCTATAGGTGCTTCTGGGAAGAAAATATAGGTCTGTGTGTGTGATGGGACTAACACACTTCAAGTCCTATAGGTGCTTCTGGGAACAAAATATAGGATCTGTGTGTGATGGGACTAACACACTTCAAGTCCTATAGGTGCTTCTGGGAACAAAATATATAGCTCTGTGTGTGATGGGACTAACACACTTCAAGTCCTATAGGTGCTTCTGGGAACAAAATATAGATCTCTGTGTGATGGGACTAACACACTTCAAGTCCTATAGGTGCTTCTGGGAACAAAATATAGGATCTGTGTGTGTGATGGGACTAACACACTTCAAGTCCTATAGGTGCTTCTGGGAAGAAAATATAGATCTGTGTGTGGGATGGGACTAACACACTTCAAGTCCTATAGGTGCTTCTGGGAACAAAATATAGGTCTCTGTGTGTGATGGGACTAACACACTTCAAGTCCTATAGGTGCTTCTGGGAACAAAATATATGATCTCTGTGTGATGGGACTAACACACTTCAAGTCCTATAGGTGCTTCTGGGAAGAAAATATAGGTCTGTGTGATGGGACTAACACACTTCAAGTCCTATAGGTGCTTCTGGGAACAAAATATAGATCTCTGTGTGTGATGGGACTAACACACTTCAAGTCCTATAGGTGCTTCTGGGAAGAAAATATAGCTCTGTGTGATGGGACTAACACACTTCAAGTCCTATAGGTGCTTCTGGGAACAAAATATATGATCTCTGTGTGATGGGACTAACACACTTCAAGTCCTATAGGTGCTTCTGGGAACAAAATATAGGTTCTGTGTGTGGGATGGGACTAACACACTTCAAGTCCTATAGGTGCTTCTGGGAACAAAATATATGATCTCTGTGTGATGGGACTAACACACTTCAAGTCCTATAGGTGCTTCTGGGAAGAAAATATAGGATCTGTGTGATGGGACTAACACACTTCAAGTCCTATAGGTGCTTCTGGGAACAAAATATAGGATCTCTGTGTGATGGGACTAACACACTTCAAGTCCTATAGGTGCTTCTGGGAAGAAAATATATAGCTCTGTGTGATGGGACTAACACACTTCAAGTCCTATAGGTGCTTCTGGGAACAAAATATATGATCTCTGTGTGATGGGACTAACACACTTCAAGTCCTATAGGTGCTTCTGGGAAGAAAATATAGGTCTGTGTGATGGGACTAACACACTTCAAGTCCTATAGGTGCTTCTGGGAACAAAATATAGGCTGTGTGTGTGATGGGACTAACACACTTCAAGTCCTATAGGTGCTTCTGGGAACAAAATATATGATCTCTGTGTGATGGGACTAACACACTTCAAGTCCTATAGGTGCTTCTGGGAACAAAATATAGGATCTCTGTGTGATGGGACTAACACACTTCAAGTCCTATAGGTGCTTCTGGGAACAAAATATATGATCTGTGTGTGATGGGACTAACACACTTCAAGTCCTATAGGTGCTTCTGGGAAGAAAATATAGATCTGTGTGATGGGACTAACACACTTCAAGTCCTATAGGTGCTTCTGGGAACAAAATATATAGGATCTCTGTGTGATGGGACTAACACACTTCAAGTCCTATAGGTGCTTCTGGGAACAAAATATAGGATCTGTGTGTGATGGGACTAACACACTTCAAGTCCTATAGGTGCTTCTGGGAACAAAATATAGCTCTGTGTGATGGGACTAACACACTTCAAGTCCTATAGGTGCTTCTGGGAACAAAATATAGATCTCTGTGTGTGTGATGGGACTAACACACTTCAAGTCCTATAGGTGCTTCTGGGAAGAAAATATAGGTCTCTGTGTGATGGGACTAACACACTTCAAGTCCTATAGGTGCTTCTGGGAACAAAATATATGATCTCTGTGTGATGGGACTAACACACTTCAAGTCCTATAGGTGCTTCTGGGAAGAAAATATAGGTCTGTGTGATGGGACTAACACACTTCAAGTCCTATAGGTGCTTCTGGGAACAAAATATATGATCTCTGTGTGATGGGACTAACACACTTCAAGTCCTATAGGTGCTTCTGGGAAGAAAATATAGGGTCTGTGTGATGGGACTAACACACTTCAAGTCCTATAGGTGCTTCTGGGAACAAAATATATGATCTCTGTGTGATGGGACTAACACACACTTCAAGTCCTATAGGTGCTTCTGGGAAGAAAATATAGCTCTGTCTGTGTGATGGGACTAACACACTTCAAGTCCTATAGGTGCTTCTGGGAACAAAATATAGGAGCTCTGTGTGTGATGGGACTAACACACTTCAAGTCCTATAGGTGCTTCTGGGAACAAAATATAGGAGTCTGTGTGATGGGACTAACACACTTCAAGTCCTATAGGTGCTTCTGGGAACAAAATATATGATCTCTGTGTGATGGGACTAACACACTTCAAGTCCTATAGGTGCTTCTGGGAACAAAATATAGGTCTGTGTGATGGGACTAACACACTTCAAGTCCTATAGGTGCTTCTGGGAACAAAATATAGGATCTCTGTGTGATGGGACTAACACACTTCAAGTCCTATAGGTGATTCTGGGAAGAAAATATAGGTCTGTGTGTGATGGGACTAACACACTTCAAGTCCTATAGGTGCTTCTGGGAACAAAATATATGATCTCTGTGTGATGGGACTAACACACTTCAAGTCCTATAGGTGCTTCTGGGAACAAAATATAGGATCTCTGTGTGATGGGACTAACACACTTCAAGTCCTATAGGTGCTTCTGGGAACAAAATATATATGATCTCTGTGTGATGGGACTAACACACTTCAAGTCCTATAGGTGCTTCTGGGAACAAAATATATGCTCGTTGTGTGATGGGACTAACACACTTCAAGTCCTATAGGTGCTTCTGGGAAGAAAATATAGGTCTGTGTGTGTGATGGGACTAACACACTTCAAGTCCTATAGGTGCTTCTGGGAACAAAATATAGGTCTGTGTGATGGGACTAACACACTTCAAGTCCTATAGGTGCTTCTGGGAACAAAATATATGCTCTCTGTGTGATGGGACTAACACACTTCAAGTCCTATAGGTGCTTCTGGGAAGAAAATATAGGTCTCTGTGTGATGGGACTAACACACTTCAAGTCCTATAGGTGCTTCTGGGAACAAAATATAGGATCTCTGTGTGATGGGACTAACACACTTCAAGTCCTATAGGTGCTTCTGGGAACAAAATATAGGTCTGTGTGATGGGACTAACACACTTCAAGTCCTATAGGTGCTTCTGGGAAGAAAATATAGGATCTGTGTGTGTGATGGGACTAACACACTTCAAGTCCTATAGGTGCTTCTGGGAACAAAATATATGCTCTCTGTGTGATGGGACAAACCAACTTCAAGTCCTATAGGTGCGTCTGGGAAGAAAATATAGGTGTGTGTGATGGGACGAACACACTTCAAGTCCTATAGGTGCTTCTGGGAACAAAATATATGATCTCTGTGTGATGGGACTAACACACTTCAAGTCCGATAGGTGCTTCTGGGAAGAAAATATAGCTCTGAGTGTGTGATGGGACTAACACACTTCAAGTCCTATAGGTGCTTCTGGGAACAAAATATATGAGCTCTGCGTGATGCGACTAACACACTTCAAGTCCTATAGGTGCTTCTGGGAACAAAATATAGGATCTCTGTGTGATGGGACTAACACACTTCAAGTCCTATAGGTGCTTCTGGGAAAAATATAGGAGCTCTGCCTGCCTGCCACGAACACACTACAAGTCCTATAGGTGCTTCTGGGAACAAAATATAGGAGCTCTGCCTGCCTGCCACGAACACACTACAAGTCCTATAGGTGCTTCTGGGAACAAAATATAGGAGCTCTGCCTGCCTGCCACGAACACACTACAAGTCCTATAGGTGCTTCTGGGAACAAAATATAGGAGCTCTGCCTGCCTGCCACGAACACACTACAAGTCCTATAGGTGCTTCTGGGAACAAAATATAGGAGCTCTGCCTGCCTGCCACGAACACACTACAAGTCCTATAGGTGCTTCTGGGAACAAAATATAGGAGCTCTGCCTGCCTGCCTGCCACGAACACACTACAAGCCCCTCTTTCTAAATCAATCTTTCTAAATGAATCTATCTAACTCAATCTCTCTAAGTAAATCTCTCTAACTAACTAAATCCAGCAGAGTGTCACAGAACTATCCTGCTCTATCTACGCCGGAACAGCATGTGACCGGCGCAGACGGCGTGGCGGCCTTTTATAGGGGGGGGGGCGTGTACTAAAGCCCCTGAGCTGTAATTGGCTACAGGCGTCCTGCCTGTAGCCAATTATGGCTCTTCGAGTTTCCGGCGCTGTGATTGGCCAAGCATGCGGGGTCACAGTGCATGCTTGGCCAATCATCAGCCAGCAATGCACTGCGCCGGCCGCGCCGGCCGCAATGCATTGCGGGGCCGCTCGCATCACACGAACGTGATGCGAGCGGCCAAAATAGTTCTGGGCTCGCCGAGCGAGCGAACATGGGTTCCATCGGTGCTCGATGCGAACGCATGGGTTCGCATCGAGCACCGGGCTGGCTATCATAGTGTCAGAATTGGGGTTATTGCTTGGGTCACCTGCTGGTGGCACTCTTGTTTTTAGCACAAAAGGGTGTAGTTCTGATGGCCACCAGCGGGTATCTCCCAGCAGATGTAAATACTGATAATCAAGCTGCACCTGATGTGGAACTGCTGGGAGTATATAAGCCCACCTTTCACTGAGGCTCAGGACTTCAGTATTCCTCCTGCAAGCCTTGTCCCTGCCTATGCCTGACCTGTTCTTGCTTTGTGTCCTGAACCCTGTATCCTGAACCCTTACCCAGAGACCTGTCCCCTGGTACCTGCTTCCTGCTCCCATTACTGACTGCTCCCAGTACCTGGCTTCCTGTCCCCCCTTTCTCTTGTCCCTGTCTTGTTTGCTTATGTGTGTTTCCTTCACTTGTATATAGCTAGTTAGATGGTTAGTTAGGTGGTATTTGGGGTTTGCTGTGTTCATTTAGGTTCATTTACTTGTTTGTTTGTTCTCACGTGTGTCATTATCTTTAATACATATACATTTTCACTCACTCATCTGGTACTGATTCCTTTTAAGTGCAGCCAACTGATCTGATCACCCCTGCTGGATGCTTGCATGTGTGTATTCATGATACATAGTGATTAGTCACTGTGAAGCCTGACCCCATGTTTTCTCTCTCTCTCTGAATGGAGGAGAGAGATACATCGCTTCTCTCTCTCTCCTTGCAGAGAGAAAAATAATAACAATAATAAAAATATAAAAAAATACCTAGATCAAGGTTTGATCTAGGTCAGTGCCAGGGTTAGTGTTTTGGTCAAAGGTCAAGGTCAGTATTTTTTTGGGCAGGATTTTTTTTTAATTAGTATCAGTGTCAGTTAGTGTCAGTGTGTTTTAGGTTGGATAAAAAAAAAAAGAGCAAATTGTGCACTATTGATTCTGGGCTGTACTACGGGTACAAACATACACATATGTGGTATCGCTGCGATCGTCATGAGTAGGATCATTTATTTTGGGCTGTCTTTGGTGGAAGGTTATGGTAGTAGCAGGAAATATACAGCTAAATTCATTCACTTTTCCTTTGATAATAAAACAAACTCAGGAGATATCCATTACCATTTACCACCAAATGAAAGTCCAAATTTCCCTGAAAAAAACACAGTATAATCCACCTGGAGTTGTAGTTGTGATGGTATCTACAGTTTTACTAAGTTGCAAAATTGTGCTTATGCTTTAAAGTGATTATATATATTATTATAATACTTATATAAAAAAAAAAAAATTTTATATATAAAAATAACCCACATGTTATACTTACCTGCTCTGTGCAGTGGTTTTGCATAGGGTAGCCCAGATCCTCCTCTTCTCGTTCCTCTTCAGCACTCCAAACAGCTTGCTATGGGGTCACCTGAGCCGAGCAATGCTTTGGCCCCACCCCCTCTCTTCTCCTCATTGGCTAATTTGATTGACAGCAGCAGGAGCCAATGGAGCCCCTGCTGTGTCTCAGCCAATCAGGAGAGGCTGAGACACTCGTGGACATCGCTGGATTGAGAGTGGGCTTAGGTAAGTATTAGGGGGCTGAGGGGGCTGAGGGGGCTGCTGCACACATTTTTTATCTTAATGCATAGAATGCATTAAGATAAAAAACCCTCTGACTTTACAACCACTTTAAGATTTGTTTTACCCTTAGGCACGGAGGGGTTATTAAAAGACCACATAGATAAGTTCTTGCTGGAAAAAATATTTTAAGCAACAGGCAGCATGGTCCTCATGAAAGACAGAAGTTGTCAGACAAATCTGATTTATTTTTTCTGAGGAGGTAAGTAAAACCTTAGACAAAGGAGTGGCTGTGGACGTAGTATACTTGGATTTTGCAAAAGCGTTTGACACAGTTTCCCCAAAAATGGCTAATGTGTAAGATAAAGTCTACAAGCTTGGAAAAATCAGTTTGCAAATGGATAGAAAACTGGCCAAAAGACCATATTCAGAGAGTAGTGGTCAACGATTCATACTCTGAACTGTCTAAGGTTATTAGTGGTGTACCCCCAAGGTTCAGTGTTGGGACCCCTTACTTTTTAATACATTTAAAAATGGTATAGGGTCTGGGATTAAAAGCACCATTTCAGTCTTTTGCAGGTGACACCAAGCTATGCAGTAGAATAACATCCTTACAGGATATCTCCAATTTACAAGCCAACCTCAATGCTCTGTTTAATTGGGCAACTATGCGGCAAATATGGTTTAATGTTGATAAATGTAAAGTTATGCACTTGGGGGCCAAGAATATGCATGCATCATAAACACTAGGAGGAGAACAGTCATTGGTGGAGAAGGATCTGGGTGTTCTGGTAGATCATTAGCGTAATAATGGCATGCAATGCCAAGCTGCAGTTTCCAAAGTGAGCTTTTCTTGTTTTTAAGAGAGGTATAGACTCCAGGAAGAGAGATATAATTTTACCCCTGTGCAAACCATTTGTAAGATCTCATTGGGAATATGCAGTTCAGTTTTGGGCACCAATTCAAAAAAAAATATATTGTAGATCAGGAAACAGTGTGCAGAAGGGCAACCAAACTGATAAAGAGACATGGGGGAACTCCGCTATGAGGAACTGAATTTATTCTCTCATGAGAAGAGGATATTGGGGGGTGGGTGGTATGATCAACATGTAAATACATACAGTATCTCACCAAAGTGAGTACACCCCTCACATTTTTGTAAATATTGAATTTTTTCATGTGACAACACTGAAGAAATTACACCTTACTACATTGTAAAGTAGGGGTGTACAGCTTGTATAACAGTGTAAATTTGCTGTCCCCTCAAAATAACTCAACACACAGCCATTAATGTCTAAACCGCTGGCAACAAAAGTGAGTACACCCCTACGTGAAATTGTCCAAATTAGGCCCAAAGTGTCAATATTTTGTGTGTGGCACCATTATTTTCCAGCACTGCCTTAACCCTCTTGGCATGGAGTTCACCAGAGCTTCACAGGTTGCCACTGGTGTCCTATTCTACTCCTCCATGACAATATCACCTCTGGTGGATGTTAAAGACCTTGCGCTGCTCCACCTTCCGTTTGAGGATGCCCCGCAGATGCTCAATAGGGTTTTAAGTCTGGAGACATGCTTGGCCAGTCCATCAGCTTTACCCTCAGCTTCTTTAGCAAGGCAGTGGTCATCTTGGAAGTGTGTTTTTGGGTCATTATCATGTTGGAATACTGCCCCGTGGCCCAGTCTCTGAAGAAAGGGGATCATTCTCTCCTTCAGTATGTCACATTACATGTTGGCATTCATGGTTCCCTCAATGAACTGTAGTTCCCCAGTGTCGGCAGCACTCATGCAGCCCCAGACCATGACACTCCCACCACCATGCTTGACTGTAGGCATGGCACACTTGTCTTTGTACTCTTCACCTGGTTGCCGCCACACACGCTTGACACCATCTGAACCAAAAAAAGTTCATCTTGGTCTCATCAGACCACAGGACATGGTTCTAGTAAATCCATGTCCTTATTCTGCTTGTCTTCAGCAAACAGCTTGTGGGCTTTCCTGTGCATCATCTTTAGAAGAGGATTTACCTTCTGGGACAACAGCCATGCAGACCAATTTGATACAGTATTCTGAGTATGGTATGAGCACTGACAGGCTGACCCCACCACCTTTTTAACCTCTGCAGCAATGCTGGCAGCACTCATACATCTATTTCCCAAAGACAACCTCTGGATATGACGCTGAGCACATGCACTTAACTTCTTTGATCGACCATGGTGAGGCCTGTTCTGAGTGTAAACCTGTCCTGTTAAACCGATGTAATGGTCTTGGCCACCGTGCTGCAGCCCAGTTTCAGGTCTTGGCAATCTTCTTATAGCCTAGGCCATCTTTATGTGGACAGCAATTCTTTTTTTTTAATTCTCAGAGAGTTCTTTGCCATGAGGTGCCATGTTGAACTTCCAGTGACCAGTATGAGAGAGTGAGAGCGAGAATACCAAATTTAACACACCTGCTCCCCATTCACACC
>CM053026.1:237347486-237363930 GCA_028564925.1 Lithobates sylvaticus
AGAACAGTGATCAGTCCTGGCAAAGGAAACATACGGCTCTCATGCTTCATTTTACTAATACAGACTACCTTCAGTTGCAGTACAGTAAAGCCGCACCATGTTATTCTACATGTAATAAATAAAATAATAACATAACATAAATAATAACATTTATCTGGGTGTTGCAGTACATAGTCATTTGTTACCGTCTATTGCCTTCAGGATGATTATTTATGGGCTGTCAAAGTATGGCTATGGCCCGATCATTTAATGCACCCAAAACACACAGCATGTATATTGTGGTGCACTGGGATATGCTGTAAATTAAGTTGAGGAATTTGGCAAAAGCCACTTAAAGTCCATTGAATGTGAACTTTACTTGCACTACCAATAGTGGCCTGCACCCACAGCAGGTGTGGTGTGCCTTAAGTGAGTGTGGTCTTGAACTCTGGTGGGAATTTTTTTTTTTAAAAAACAAATAATATGACTCTACTTTTACCACACATACAGTAAGTGTTCAGCATTATTTACATTTGGCTTATTCTCAGTCTCCCCTACTGATAAAGTTGACTGCCCTTGTGGTTTTCCTTTCTTCACTCACACAGTATGTACTTTAGAGAATCAGGTCCAACCAGCAACCCTTATCACCTATCTGGAATCACAGGACCTTGTACTGCCTACAACTTTTACAGGTTTTTTTTTGCACTGGAGAGATTTCCCCTCACTTCCTGTTGTGGGGATAACACACACACAAACAATTTAAAGTACAGTTGAAAGAGTTAGAACTTATGGATGTGAGATTCCTATTACTGTCTGCCTGCATTGGCTTGTGTTGGTCTTTAAATATATTTTATTGTAAGGAATAATCAATATGCTTTACTAAGCAAGCAAAGATTACAAAAAAAAACAAAAAAACACAAGTGTTCTTAGTATTTATTAATATGTGACTGTGTGAACATTAGCATTAATCTGACCTCTATAGACTGTTTAGCTGTACTATAAAATATCTATTGCAAGTCACTGTTAAAAAAAAAAAAAAACACACAACACACACAACCTTGTACAACGTTTCCTATTTCTTCAATTTCAGCATCTGTAGTTGCTTCATTAAGCTGTTCATTGACTTCTAGGATTTCGAACAGAAATGGTGCATCTATGCCTTCCTCTGTCCCTTCTTTAAAAGTAATGCCATGAAGACCTAACTGTACCAAACAAAGGGACAAGCAATAAGGATTTCATATAATGTATAATTATTTGCTCTGAACCATATGCCTGAAGGCCTATGCTATATACCCTAAAGTCTTACAGTTTTCAGGCTTTTTTGCCCTGTGCATGCAGCAGATCACCAAACTGCTACTAGTGTAGAGCCAGCATGGTGAATGATTTCTGGTCAGATGCTCTGCTCTATGTGTACTACAATTCTTATAGATCTGAATGCATCTGCACATGGATGTAGAATCCAACTTAGGGGCCAGCAGGAAAGGGTGGCCCGGTCACATACACAAAAGGGGGTAAGCAGGAAGTCTGAGAATAACTGGAAAACACTTGCATTTGGTATATTCTACTTATATTTAAAAACATACAAGATATATTTTATAAAAACGTGAGTTTAGGCCACTTTTGCACATGAGGCGTTTTAGCGCTAAAAAATAGCACCTGTAAAGCGCCGCTAAATCTAGTGCTGCTTTACCGCCTCAGTGTGAAAGTGGCCATAGTGTCACTTTGAAGTTGCAAATTGGCAGGCTGTAGGTAAAGCTCGGTCTTCATTTGGATCACAGGCTGGAAATGTTTATATATATATATATATATATATCTCACATACACACACATACACACACACTCTTGTCAGGATACTCTTATATGGGTGTTGAAAATTGGAGCATCAATGCAGCATGGATGACGTCATCCCGGCACCCCCTTTCTCTCCCTGGACAGCCCTGCATTCTAAAAATGTATAAAACAAAATCACTGTCAGTCCCTCCGTTTCATGTATGCCTTCTTACGGTGTGTAGGGGTTAATGTAAACTTATGCCTCTACCTTATGATCTCCGATTTTTCATCCAGGGTCACGTGCCCTCCATCCAGCAGTAAGGTAGAGGCATAGGTTTAAATTAACCCTTTCACACCGTAGGAAGGAATACATGAAACAGGAGGGACTGACAGTGATTTGTTTTAACTGTAGAATGCGCTGGCAGGGCTGTCCTTGGAGAGGCAGGGGGGTCTCCTGGGAGTGCAGGGGGGCTGTATATTGTAAATTGGCTGTGTAATGTAAATGGGGGAGCTGTGCCATTTAGTATTTACCGTCCTAAAAAAAAATGACTGTCGTTGTCTGTTGTGTTCAGACTTTGTTACATGCAGGAAGTGTCTTTTTCAAGTACGATTAAAATCGTAATCAAAAGAGATTCACAAATCAGAGATCTGTGAATGAATAAACTACAAGTCCTGTCTGCCACAGCAGATGGACTTGTAGTTAGCAATGGAACAGGAGTGTGCCATAATCTTAGTCCATTGATTCTTCCTGCAGCTCTCCAACTGAAATCCCGTATAGGAGGTTCCATAACGAAGCAATGGTCCCAAGCAAGCTAGCACATATGTAATAGAAGAATGCAAACAAAAAAAAAAAATGGATCGCACAACTTACTATTTAAGGGGACCCTCTTAGAAGCAGTGAATTCAAAGGATGCTACAGGTTTTGCATCCGGTCATTGCACTTTAACAATACAGCAATACCTCGGATTGCGAGTAACGCGGTTTATGAGCGTTTCGCAATATGAGCTATTTTTTTTATTCCAACTCGGTTTGCAAGCGTTGTCTCGCAAGACAAGCAGGATTCAAGCCTCTGGGGTGTGCAGTACCGCATATGGCCAGAGGTGCAAGGCACCGGTGATGCTCCACCGTTCCTGAGTGTCTCCGGCACCCCCCCACACCTCTGGCCACATGTGGTACTGCATACACTAGAAGTGACACTGGAACAAATTTTCTGAGTTTCCATTGATTCCTATGAAGAAACTCGCTTTGATATACGAGTGCTTTGGATTACAAGCATTCTTCTGGAACGAATTATGCTCGTAATCCAAGGTACCACTGTATACTATTAAGCCTATATGCTTTTTACAGTTTTATGTAGATACCGGATCTACTGCTTTTCTTCTAAAATGAGAACAAAAAAAAAAAATAAAAAAAAAATAAAAAGCTCAAATTCTTACATTTGACGAGCATTTCTAAACCGGTCAGAATTAAAAATAAAGACTGATGTCTCCTGCAATAAACTTACCAGGTACATTCCTCTGCTTAATGGAGACAGCAACGTATTGTACGCCTTGTTAACTAAAGAAGATTGCTGATCAGAAATATCCCGCTCAAACTAAAATGGAAAGCAGAAATGAACTTTATTTAAAACACAGGGTAGGTGTTTTGATCATTCAAGATAAATATACAGAATAAAAAATAAATGCGTTAACAAGGCTGCAGTCTTAGAAGAAAGAAATCCGTGGGTATAACCTGCTCCTTTTTAGATCTGCTATAATCTAATGGATGTAGTGGGACAATTCTTTACACTCTATGTAGGTCCTGTCCCCATTTCTTTCCTGCTCTGAGATATATGCAGTAATAAATGCAAGTGATTGCAAACTTTTTTTAAATAATAAACATGTCATACTTGCCCGCTCTGTCCAATGTTGGTGTATTTTTGTATCATTATCGCAGGGTCTATGGGCTGAGTGCTGACTTTGTCTCTATTTTCAGCAAAAAAAAAAAAGCTGACAGATGTTCTAATCCCTCTCCACTCTATCCAAAATGCAAATGTTTTGCCTTTAGTTCTACTTTAAGTGGGTCTTAAATCTTCCACTGAAGACTTGCTTCTGAGAATGCTAGTTGCCTGGCTGTCCCTGGCTTTAATGCATTTTGAGTGACAAACCTGCAGCAAGCATTCAGCTTCGAAATGTAGAACTCCAAATCTGTGTACTTACCTTTTTAATCTGGTTCCGTCAGGCCATCCTGCAGCTGTGTAAGGGAGTGCTTGCCCACGACTGTAAATTCCAGAAGTCATGATGTCACCCATAGGATCCCATGGCCCAGCCATTGTTGGCGCTCCCCACTCTCCCCTGCAGCAACCACTCACTGACACAGGAGAGCTGATCTACTAAAACTGGTGCAGCAGTGCATGGTAGCCAATCAGCCTCTAACTTCAGCTTGTTCAATGAAGCTTTAACAATAAAACCTGGACGGTGATTGGTTACTATGCAGGGCTGCACCAGATTTTGCACTCTCCAGTTTTAGTAAATAAACACCAC
The DNA here is from genome assembly GCA_028564925.1 of Lithobates sylvaticus. NCBI lineage: Eukaryota > Metazoa > Chordata > Amphibia > Anura > Ranidae > Lithobates > Lithobates sylvaticus. The sequence continues at coordinate 237,351,758 of CM053026.1, forward strand.
AGTGTCATGTGACTGGATTAAGGCAAGTGCACACATCTTTTTCAAAAGCGTATGCAGGATGGGTAGGAAACATTTTTAAAAATAGCTAGGAGCTAGGATCATCTTTCTTGTTATTGTCTCAGACTGTCACTGTCATTGCATCAGCATGAAAGCCAGGAAACTAGCATTTTCAGAAGGAGAAGTCAGCAATAGCAGCCTCTGTGTTTTTCAGTTTTCTTCTCAACCAACTGCAAATATTGCTATGGAAACCAAAAAGGGGGACTTTATAGTACTTCTTGCCAAGTTGTGGAACATGCCTGTGGCTTCTGACTAAAGTAATCTGGATGAAGTGACCTCTGGAGATCCCTGTATTTCTTCTGAAGTTCCTGGACATTAACATCAAACGATCTGTCACTGAAAGAAACGGACAAAAAAAAAAAAATGAAATTATTATTAGGGATTACAGAAAGAATAGCAGCCAAGTAATAAAAATGTCTGAAGGTGTGGCCACAGCTGCAAGTAGAGACTAGGAAATCTATTCTAAGTGACTTGTACACAGATCACATACCTGGAATGAGGAAGTCAGACGCCACTGCTACCACTTTGTTATATAAATTCGTGAACATGGTGTGCCATCTCTTCCTCGGAGAATAAAAAAAGATCCCCTGTAAAAAAGTAACCTTTAGGCCCCTTTCACACTTATACGACTTGTCCCACGATTTGGGACTGCAAAGTAGCATGACAAGTCGTTCCCCATGATTTCCAATGACAGCCGTTCATATTAGTACGACTTCAAAGTAGTCCCTGCACTACGTTGGTCCGATTTTGATGCCACTTACACAGGCATGCCTTGAAATCGCGGCAAAAATCGCGCAAATTTGAAGTCGCACAAGTGTGAAAGGGGCCTTAACCACTTCAATACTGGAAATTTCACTCTTTTCCTGCCCAGGCCATTTTTCAGCTTTCAGTCCTGTTGTACTTTGAATGACAATTGCGTGGTCATGCTACACTGTACCCATATGACATTTTTAGGTTTTTCCTTTTTTTTTTTGTAGACGGATAGAGCTCAAGGGGTCCCAGTAGGTAATAAAAAGCTGTGCAGCTCTGTACAATATTCAATAATTGGACTGTCATACCTGTAGGCCCTTTGGACCCTTTGAAAGCCTGGTAGAAATTTTTCCAATTAGCATTCTTTCGTTGGGCAGAAAAAAAAAAATGTTAAATGCTCACTCCAACAAGGCAGGATGTGGGGGTTACTAACTGGGAGTTTTTTGTTTTCTTTTAATCAATTTTCAATGTGGCTTCAGGCATATTTTTTTAGCATGTTTGTGTGTTATGAAGCGTTTTCATTCATTTTTGTTTTAGCCAATGAAAACCACATAAAGTAGCGCCTGAAATACCATGCAAGAAAACACTTGATTTGTTCCTATTCAAGTCCGTGGGGCAAACATGGCCAGTTCTACCTCAGAAGTAGCTCAAGTTTGTACAAAGTCTGATCGTGTGTATGAGGCTTTACACCGATCAGCCACAACATTATGACCACCCGTCAAGGCATGGATGCCACTAGACCTCTGAAGGTGTGCCATGCTATCTGGAAACAAGCGGTCAGTAGCAGATCCTTTAAGTTCTGTAAGTTTCAAGGTGGGGCCCTCTGTGGATTGGACTTTTTCCAGTGCATACCACACTTGATTGGATTGAGATCTGGAGAATTGGGGAGCCCAAGTGAACACCTCAAAACAAATTGTTGTGTTCCACAAGCCATTCTTAAATTCATCAGACCCGGTCACCTTCTCCATGGTCCAGTTCGGATACTCACATGCTTATGGTAGGTGCTTTTGGCTGTGGACACAGGTCATCATGGGCACTCTAAAAAGGTTTAATTGATACAAAAGCTCAACCGCCTACTTAGTCCCTCATAGCTGAAGACCAGCGGTCAGTGGTCACACACTGGTAAATCCATCAAATTAAAAATCTTTATTGGCTACTTATGTCACATCACAGAAACTAACGCGTTTGGGCTGTAGCCAAAATGCTATAACATACTTGTGATGCGAAATAAAGATTTCTCATTTGATGGATTTACCAGGTGGCGGCTAATCTCTATTATGGAAAAACATGGGCATTCCGACTGTTCTGCAGCTCTATACACAATAAATTGCCATCTATTGGAACCAGTATGAACTTTTTCAGCTTAAAGCGGAGTTCCGCCTAATATATATATATATTTAAATGTCAGCAGCTACAAATGCTGCAGCTAATGACTTTTAAAATAAGGACACTTACCTGTCCAGGGCGCTCGCGATATCGGCACCGAAGCCGACCGGTCGCTCGGGTGGAGGCGTCGCCATCTTGATTCCCTTACCGAAGAAGAGAAGCTTTGAGGCTTCACTTCCTGGTTCCCTACTGCGCATGCGGTCCCTGCTGTCTTTTGGGACCTGTGTGTCTCCCAGAAGACAGCGGGGAGACGGAGAAGGCGCTGGAAGTGGCGTAGATACCCGCGGGTGGCTCGGCTATCTATGCCCAGAAGTGGGAGCAAAATACCTGTATTAGACAGGTATCCGCTTCCCCCTCCCCCCTGAAAGGTGCCAAATGTGACACCGGGGGGGGGGGGGGGAATTGGAAAAACGGAAGTTCTATTTTTGGGTGGAACTCCGCTTTAAGAAGCTCTTCTATTGGATCTGTCTACACAGGCTCCCCTTCACGCTCTATGTGCATCTGTGAGCCTTGGCTGCCCAGGACCCTGCCGCTGGTTCACCGGTTTTCCTTCCTTGGACAACTTTTGGTAGGTGCTGACCATTGCAGACCAGGAACATCCCACATGAGATGCAGTTTTGGAGATTCTCTGACACAATTTGGCCCTTGTCAAGGACACTTATTCTTACACTTGTCCATTTTTATCTATTTTCAAAACACAACTTCAAGGACAGCATGTTCAATTGCTGTCTAATATACCCCCCTCCACTTTCAGATGATGGTGTCACCAGATAATCAATGGTCTCCACATTACCTGTCAGTGGTCACAATGTTGTGGCTGATAGGTGTAGATTTCGCTCATTTTTTGCGAGTCATTTGTTATGATTGAGATTTGTTATTTTGCATAAATTCGAAAATTCGGAAGAAAGAAAATCCAAAATAACTAATACCAACTATTCAATTTTAGGTATTGGCATTTCCTTTCAAACTTGATTGTTGGTGAACGTAACAAATACGAACTTATCCAAAGTTACGAATTATCTGAAATATCGAATGCTGCATCTAAATGAATGAAATGTAATGAATTAATAATAAAGTTTTTATTATTATTATTATTATTAATTCATTACATTCCATTTGTTTAGATGCGACATTCATTATTTTGGATAAATTCGTAATCGTTACGTTCAACCGGTCAAATTTGAAGGAAATGCCAATACCTAAAATTTAAGTTAGTATTAGTTAGTTATTTCAGCTTTTCGAAAAAATGTGTTAAATGGGTTTTCGTTAAAGCGGTTCTGCACTCATTTCATTTAGTAAATCTCTTTGCCTTCCAAATCAGGCAAAGAGTACTAAATGAAATGTTTTTTTTTTTTTTTTTTTTTTTTACTTACCTTGTAATTGAAGACTTCCGGTCTTCTCTCTCTGCGGCGGCGGGCGGGGTCTCTGCGTCGATCGTCGTCACGCCGCACTGTCTCCTGGGATCTGGTGTCATTGATCCCAGGAGTCAGTGCGGGCATCTTCCGAAATCTCGCGAGATTTCGGCCACATCTTCCGAAATCTCCCGAGATTTCGGCCGCATCTGCCGAAATCTCGTGAGATGTCGGCAGATGTGCCGTTACTGCGCACGCGCGAGTAACGGCGGTGCATGCTGGGCCATCTAAAGTTCCTGTGGGTGTTTCACATGCCCACAGGCAAGATGGCCCCCAGCACAAAAGAAGAAGACGAGGATCTTCATCGGACGAAAACCGGCGGCGATCGAGATGGAAGATGGAACAGGTGAGTCCCCCAATAAAGGTAAGCATCCTTTATATCCCGTCTAAAAAAAAAAAATTTTTTTACAGAGTGCATAACCGCTTTAATTTGAATATTTCCGAATTAACAAATTTGTTGAAAAACTAACTTCACATGTCGAATGACAAAGACTAACCCTGGGCCAGCCGTGACAGGTGATGACGATTACGGTGGTGGTGGCAGTGATGGCGATTGTGGCGGCAATGTCGATTATGGTGGCGATGACGGTGCTGGTGGCAGAGATGGCGAATATGGTGGGCGATGATGATGGTGATGGTGGTGGCAGTGATGGCGATGGTAGCAGTGATGGCGGCAATGATGGTGGTGATGGCAATTATGGTGATGATGGTGGCAGTGATGGCGATTATGGTGGGTGATGGTGGCGATAGCAGTGATGGTGATTATGGTGGCAGTGGTGGCAGAGATGGCGATTATGGTGGGCGATGATGATGGCGGTGGTGGCAGTGATGGCGATTATGGTGGGCGATGATGATGGCGGTGGTGGCAGTGATGGCGATTATGGTGGTGATGATGGCGGCGGCAATGATAGTGGTGATAGCAATTATGGTGACGATGATGGCGGTGGGGAAGGTGGTCTTACCAGTTGAGGAGGTAGAAGTAATCCTTGGTGAGATCCGGAGGTTGCAGTGACCGGCAGGAAGGACAGAAGAGCTCCTCAGTACGGATCTCACACTGACAGCTCCAGCACAGGCGGCTCTGAGCGCTCGTACACAGCCTCCTCCTCATCCATGGAGCAGGGGAGAGGAGGGGGGGAGCCCGGACACACATCACCCCCCGGGTCACCTTCGCTGGAGTCAGCACAGCTGCCATACCCGTCCTCCAGTGCCCGGCACAGCGCCTCCACACCGCCCGACATCCTAACTCCATGACTGGCGCACACACCCGGACCCCACTCACTCCTCCGCAGGGGAAGACGATCCTGGGAGCACCGAGTCCCGCAAACCCATGCCGTATGACTCCCGGGGGGGTGAAAGGTGAAAGCGGACCGCCCACTACTGACATCAGCACCTGTGATTGGTCAGCCGGTCTTAACTCTGAATGGCGGCAACGGGGACGAGGATCATCTTCCTGTTTATGTGGCTGCGGTGAGGTGAGAGCGTGTCACTGGATAAGTGTGTGCGGGGCACCGGGGTGGGCACTCACCCTCTACACCCCCTCCTTCACTGTCTTCTCCATGGCAGCCGTGTGTGTATGGGGGAGATTTTGTACATGACCCCGGGAGGATAGTCTGCTCTCCTTATACTACACCCCGCTCCTCCTGCTATCGCCTTCAGGCCTACCAATCACTGTGTAATGCCAGGCCTGCCTGGGGAATAGTTCTACTATAGGGGGGATGGCAAATCCAATGCTGGCTCATTGTACAAACCCCTTCATTCTAACTTTACACTGTACAACCTCATTTCTTCTAATTTTACAATCTGATCATACACCTTTCTTCTAATCATACACAATATAATCTGATTTAATCTAGCCATGCACTATATAATCTGATTGTCCAATGTATGATTAGCCAAAAGGCAATTGTACAATCTCATTTAAGATAACCATACACTATATGATCTGATTGTACAATCCTCATTTAATCTGTTGCCACCAATGAGGGTGGACTTACACACACACATGCATCCATATGGGTGGCAGAGTTCCCTGCGCTCTCAGCACAGTGACCAAGCTGTCAATGACAGTTCCAGGTCTCTAGTATTGATCAGGAGTCATCGGCTGCCAATCGTGTGATAGCCAATGGCAGTGGTCACATGATCAATCAGATCTTCCCACCTCCTGGGCATTTGCGCAGTTCAAGAGAAAGGGTTAAAACAGAACTAAACTTACCTTCACTTCAGCAGTCCTGTGTATTGCTGTGTCGCTCTTCAGCCATCTTCATTGGCTAGCACAGGATGACATCACTCCAGTGTATGCGCCAGTCATCCAGGGACCAGGCTGGCAGGGGTGAACTTAGATGCATAGCGAGTAGGCAGGTAGGTGCGTCTTATTGGAGAAGAGACACTGGGGTTGATTTATTGAAACTGATGCACACAGAGTCTGGCGCAGCTGTGTATAGTACCCAATCAGCTTCTAACTTCAGCTTGTTTTATCAGGATTTGACAATTAACCCCCCCTCCCCCATTCACACCAGAGCGACTTGTCATATCGCATGAAACGTCGCACCCTATTGTCAGCAATGGCACTGTTTAAATCAGTGCAAGCCGACCTTTGCGGCGACGCACCAATTTGAAAAAGTAGTTCTTGCACTACTTTTGGCAATTTCATGTGCGACTTGCATAGACCTCTGCATGAAGTCACACAGATATCAGCTGAGTCGCACTGACATGCGGCTTTGAAATCGCGCTATTTCAATTGAAGTCACACAGTTTCAAAGCCACATTCAGCGTGAACCTAAAATAAAACCTAGAAGCTGATTGGTTACCATGCACAGCTGAAGCAGATTCTGTGTGCTTCAGTTGTAGTAAATCTCCTCACTGCATGTCTCTTCTGCAATAAAGAGCCTGCCTGCTTTGTGACAGCAGAATGTTAGTTAACCATACACTACAACCTGCTTGTATAAGTTTACCAAAACTAAGCAATCTATTCCATTTATCGGAAACCAGGGGGGGGGGGGGGGGGGGTCATGGCAGTACATAGTTGATGGTAGGCCTAAACTCTAGGCTCACATCTGTGTGGGTGATTACTGCTGCGGGAGCACCCCTGTTCCTACAGCTGCCACCACCAGCACAGAAAAACGCAGGAGTGGTGTGCTGGTGCCATTAATACACGCACTGGGAACCGCCCTGCACTTGTAGTTCCTTTGTGGGCTGGGATTTCTGCACTTCTGTAGGGACCTTTTCCCTGCCTTTCAAGAGGCACAGCAGCCCATTCAAATGAATGGGCTGCTGTGCCTGTGCAAAAACGCAGCCCCCGCAAAGCCGTACAGATGTGAAACTAGCCTGAAGGCGATTGTAACCTGTGGGACAAGCTTTCGGTCTTGTGTCATTGACATGAGTTTAACCACTTCAGCCCCGGAAGATTTTTACCCCCCTTCCTGACCAGAGCACTTTTTACAATTTGACACTGCGTCGCTTTAACTGACAATTGCACGGTCATGCAATGCTGTACCCAAACAAAATTTGCATCCTTTTTTTTTCCCCACAAACAGAGCTTTCTTTTGGTGGTATTTGATCGCCTCTGCAGTTTTTTATCTTTTGCGCTATAAACAAAAAAAGTGTGACAATTTTGAGAAAAAAAATCAATATTTTTAAACTTTTTGCTATAATATCCCCCAAATAAAAAAAAAACAAATTTCTTCATCAGTTTAGGTCGATTTGTATTCTTCTACATGTTTTTGGTAAAAAAAAAATCGAAATAAGCGTATATTGATTGATTTGCGCAAAAGTTATAGTGTCTACAAACTATGGGAAAGATTTATGACATTTTTATGGCGTTTTCATTAATTTTTTTTACTAATAATGGTGGTGATCTGCGATTTTTTTTTTTTTTTTAGGAACGGCAGTGATTGTACCCGCTGGCCACACGCATCGGGGTCCCCCGCTGTTCAGCGGCCAAAGCTATATACGGCTTTCCTGGGCAAAGCCGTATATATACGGGATTTCGCCCAGGAGAGCCATTATGCCGTATATCTGCGTGAGACGGTCGGGAACCGGTTAAGACACTCTTGAGATCATTCAGAATTCATCAACGGGGACATTTCACTTCTGTACAGGAATTTCCCCCAGAGCTTAGTGAATGAGTATCCTTATAATGTCCATGTCTTTAAGTAGAACTAAAGTCTCCATACTTGCCACTGCACTGCGCTCGCACTCGCACTGCGCATGCCGAGAGAGTGACGTCATCGCCGATCCAGCGAATGACAGCGCTGGAGCGGCGAGACCCGGAAGTCACTGCGGGATTGATGGCGCTGGAGAAGGTCGTGGATGAGGACTGCTTCGGGGGCTTCGTTCTCAGGTAAGTCATTCATAATGAGCTAGTATGCTATGCATACTAGCTCATTATGCCTTTGCCTTGCAGGTTCCGTTTTTTTTTTTTTTTTTTGAGGAGGCTTTACTTCCTCTTTTAGCTGGCCAAATGTGTCTTTAAATTCAGCTGGCTTATCAGGAACCAGACAAATTCTGAGCCGTCTATGACTGTTTCCATTTATGAGAAGTCGATCAATCTACTTCTCATCAACTGTCTTGTTGGAAAATTTTCATTTGATCAGCACTGCTGATCGCAGCACTGATCAGTGTATTCTGATGGTGGAGGGAGTCCCGCTGTCAGAATACAATGACACAACGTGGAGGATTTCCCCATCCACACATAGGGGGGAATTTACTAAAAGTGGTGCAGCTGTGCATGGTAGCCAATCGGCATCTAACTTTAGCTTGTTCAATTAAGCTTTGGCAATAAAACCTGGAAGCTGATTGGTTTCTATGCAGAGCTACACCAGATTTTGCACTCTCCAGGTTAGTAAATAAGCCCCATAGTTGAGCTGCACAATTAATCGTTAAAAAATTGTGACCTCGATTCAACCCCCCTGACGATCTCTATTGCAGAGCTTGCCGATTCTTTCATATAACAAGTGGAGAGACTTAGGCCCCTTTCACATGGTCGGACCGTTCAGATCCGCCTGTCAGTTTTGACGGCGGATCTGAAGTCTATGGCGCGTCGGATGTCAGCGGAGATATGTCCGCTGACATCCGACCCGGTCCGATCCGCCAAAAGCAGACGTATGGCTCTACGTCCAGATCCGTCGCGATCGGATCGGGTGAGATCTGATGAAAGCGGACACACTGTCCGTTTTCATCCGATCTCTCCATAGAGACCAGCGGCGCTCGCAAGCCCCTCCCCGCTCAGTGAGCAGAGAGGGACTTGTAATCCGCCGGTTCAGCGGAGATCAACGGAGAGATCTCCCGCTGAGCCGGCGGACAGAGGCGGACTCCGTGGAAGCGGAGTCCGCCTCGTGTGAAAGGGGCCTTATCTGCTCGCTCAGCTGTCAAAAGAAAACGTCTGGGCAGTCTCCCAAGTTTTTAACAAGTATAAATGCAGGAAGTTTAACCACTTAAAGTCTAAATCTTTTTCTGACACTTGTTTCTCAAGTTAAAATCAATATTTTTTGCTAGAAAATTACTTGGAACCACCAAACATTATTTATATATATATATATATATATATATATATATATAATTTTTTAGCAGAGACCCTAGGGAATAAAATGGCAATTGCTGCAATGTTTTATGTCGCATTGTATTTGCCCAGCAATTTTTTTGGGAAAAAATACACTTCAATCAATAAAAAAAAAAACGAAAGTTAGCCCAATTTTTTGTTTTAATGTGAAGAAGATGATGTTACACCATGGGAATCGTGAGGGAATCCTGATCTATCTTCATTTTAGCCAGAATCGTGCAGCTCCACCCCATAGTTTTCATTGCCTTCAGCCTACTGACTGAAGAAAAAACAACTGAACCATGTATGATTCATGTTTCTCTACTGCATTTAAAGCCCCAGACAGATTATAAAAAATAATGTAAAAATAGTTGAATGAAATGGAATTTTTAATTAATTTTGCCTAAATAGCAGGATAATACCTGGTATGAGTCTCTTGTATCCCACTCCCTGTACAATAGCATTTAGACTGGAAAAGTGAAAATCATCATCAGGAGCTAATCAGATGTGCTCCGGCGGAGGCTCTTTACCACGTGATCAGCCGTGTCCGATCATGGCTGATCACGATGTCAACAGGAAAAGCCAGTGATCGCTTTTCCTCACTCGCGTCTGACAGAGTAGAGGAGAGCTCTCCTGACGGGGGTCAGCGCAGCCCCCCCTCAGATGCCCGCACTTGACCACTAGGACCACCAGGGAAGTGGGCAACATGTGGATGGCCAGGTATGTACCCCATGGCCATCCACATGTGAAAATGATGCCCAATCTGTGCCAGTCAGTGCCCACAAATGGGCACTGACTGGCACCATTATGTACCCAAAAAAACAGTGATGCCCAGCAATGCCACACATCAGTGCCCACCCATGCTGCCCATAAGTACCCATCAGTGCCGCCTATGAGTGCCCATCATCAGTGGCCGTCAGTACGAAAAAGTAAGAAAACGTACTTATTTACAAAAAAATTTAACAGAAACAAAGAAAAACCTATATTTTTTTCAAAATGTTCGGTCTTTTTTTATTTGTTGCGCAAAAAATAAAAATCGCAGAGGTGATCAAATACCACCAAAAGAAAGCTCTATTTGTGGGAACAAAATTATAAAAATTCTGTTTGGGTACAGTGTTGTATGACCGCGCAATTGTCATTCAAAATGCACAGCACTGAAAGCTGAAAATTTGGCTTGGGCGGGAAGGTGTCTAAGTGCCTGGTATTGAAGTGGTTAAAAGAGGCACATCTAAGTATGCAGGCATCCGTGGTAAAGCTGTCCACATAGACCATTCTCTGCACCGCCATTAACGTCATCCCTTCCACGCTGCGCTCCATGAGTGCTTCAAGCCACGCTTTCAGATGGCTCTTTTGCAGGGTAGTCTTCCCGGTCAGGATTGCAGACTGACAGCAGAGAGATCTATATTGCTACACTTCTCTTTTATACTCCGGAGCTCCTGATAGATTTTGCTTCTAATCCCCTTCCATTTGTGGTATACAACGCTCCCAAACTGCCCCAAAGATGCTGCTTGCAGGACTTTTTCTAATGTCCTGCAAACGCACCGCCCGGGTGTGAGGGCATTAGAGCTTTCACATTTGGGGGGCAGTTTCAGGCGCTATTTCTAGCGCTAAACGCCTGAAAACTGGCTCAGTGTGAAAGGGCTCTTATGGTTACTAAACTTATGACATTGCTATAATCTTTTTATATCAACTATTAACTGAAGGACTTATGAATAAATGTTTGTGGAACGAATAATTTGAGTTTCCATTATTTCTTATGGGGAAATATTTCTTTGATATACAAGTGCTTTGCATTACAAGCATGTTTCCGAAACCAATTATGCTTGCAGTCCAAGGTTTTACTGTACCTCTGTTTTTAATTGCAAGAGTATATACTTCTATGACCCAGAGTCAGCTGGAAGTGGGCTATCGCCTGCTATCAGCGGACAGGGCAGACCCGCGTCTCATTTGGAAAGGATCCCAGAAACGGCTTGGCTCCACTTTCAGCATGCAGCTGAGAGCCAGAGCCTGCCGCATCTGCCCTCTCTCAGGCCCATCACTCTAGAGAGCGACGGAGGAGCAGAGTGGGGTGCAGTAACTGACAGTCACAAACACATCACTGCAATGCATGCACATTTTCCATGCTTTGTCTCTTTAAAAATGCTGCAAGTATGTTAAAAAAAATAAAAAATAAAACTGCCAGACATCCAGTGAGCTCTTGGGCTTCATGTACACGAAATGTTTTAAAACCTCTCCTGAACGATGGAACTTGACAGCTAGTAACCGATGTTTAAAAACGTGCCGCGTTTAGCAGCGTTTGCCTTTTTAGAAGCGTTTTTTACATTGTAAATAGTCAGAAATGTATCTCCATTAATAATGCCTATAAAGGAAACGCAGCTAAACGTTACAGCGTTTACAAGCTGTTGCAGGCATTTGGCATTTCAAATGCCTCTGAACACATTTTTCTGCTTTCCCAAAAATGCTTCTAAACTCAACTGCCTATAAACGACCCTGTGTACATGTACTGATAAGATAACTAGGGATGCACCGATACCAAGTATTTGCACAAGTATCGGTACTCGTGCAAATGCACCGATACTTTCAGGCTCGGTTCTTTGAGCTGTCAGTGGGTCTCCCCTGTGTTAAAGAAGTCCGGTAATTGGAGCTGCCAAAAAAAAAAAAAGCAGCCGGCAATGTTTATTAACAACATTGCTCAGCCCTGAAACACTAAAATAAAAAGAAACATTGTTTCTTTTTGTATATTTCTGTTTCTTCATCTGCAGATCAAAGGGATGAACAAATGTTCCTCTGTTTAACCCCTTAATAACCCTTAATTTACGCTAATCAGCCTTAATTAACTCCCTATTCTCCTCCATTTAATTATTATTTTCCTGTTTTTTTTTCTTTTGTTCATGTCTATTTTATAAACGATAAACAATTAAAACTTTTCTTTTTTTTTTGTTTGCTTTCTTAGTGAATATGTTTACACATATATTTACACATTTCACATTGAAAAATCAGTAAATAAAAAAAAAAAATCAATTTATTTAATT
>CM053026.1:237364372-237414372 GCA_028564925.1 Lithobates sylvaticus
TCTGCCTGTACCGTCTGTATGGGTAGACCGCTACTAAATTGCAGGGTGAAATATGAGATCGCTCACCAGCGCCCTTGTAGTTTATTGAGAATTACAAGCCATACGCTGCAATGGCAAACAGTACTTGTAGTTCATTCATTCACAGGAAACCGCACAGCCACGCTGTTTTCAAGTTGTGACAGCAGATGTGGGATGATGATCAAAGCATAGTCCACCTGGATGCACAAAGTAGTTGTGATGATACAGCTTTACTAACACATGTCAAAGTTGCAAAACTGTGTTCAGGGATTAACATTTGTTTTACTCTTCGGCACAAAGGGGATAAGAAATGTCATTATCAATGGGATGCATGACTTCTCCACCTTAAAGCTAAACTGGCTAATTATACTTTTTCCTCCCTTTTTCTTATTCCACTTCCTCATAAATATGTAAGATGATCTGGCATGATATGCATAATGCTATCGTTACCCACTGTGATCTGTATTTCTGTTACTCATGATTCTTGGTTCTATGTCTTTTTCATTATGAAACTTCAATAAAAAAACATATGACAAAAAACTGAAATAAGTAGTATTGAACTACTTGGAATGAAATTTCCGCATGAGTTTTGATCCTTTTCCTGTTCACATAAACTTTTTTTCTTCAAATGAATATCTAAACAATAAAATGATACGGTATGTATTAAAATCCACTTTAAATTGGAACCACTCTTTTTCTAGACTACAAAGGCTCCTTAAGGCCTGATTCACACCTATGCATTTTTAGTGCTTTTTGCATTTTGCAGATTTGCACTACAGAACGTGTTCCATAGGAAACCATGTTAGATGGACTGTAGTTCAAATCTGCAAAATGCAAAAAGCACTAAAAATGCATAAGTGTGAATCAGGCCTTAGTGGTAAGAATAGATTGTGCACTCCCTTTGGACCGAGTAGAGAAAGATCAAAACGTTTGCTGTCTGTTCCCACACTGGGAAGATTACTCCTTGGTTTCTGTCCTGGAGACACATGAGAAAATAAAGTGAAAGGAAAGACGATCCTGGGGCAAGTGTACCGCAAGTGTTTCCTTCCATAACATTTAGCGTTACACTGTAAGGTATTTGAACTCTATGCACAGTTCTGGATTGCTGCTTTCAGTAAAATGTATAAAAATACTAATGACTGTGATTGATGAAAACCTATTTGAGAGAAATTTTAGCAAACGTTCTTTAAATATTTTGTTTTTTGAACAGATTGTATTAATGAACAATATGAATTTGGAAGGGACAAGCACTGTGATTATACTTTTGATAAACCAATAATAAATCAAACTGAGAGATACAAAACTTACAGCAAAAAGCACTTTCGGATTTTCAGGGTGAGTACTAGAATTATGCTAATTATATTGTACTAATTTCTTTCATTCAAATGAACTGTAAAGTAGACTGTATGAAAAGTATTCAATGTTGAAGGGTTTTTAATGCAAAAAAAAAAAAAAAAAATCGTTTTTGTGTTTCTCATAGGAAGCTGTATCTGGCTTGTCAGTTGTTGCCTACATTGAAGATTTAAGTGGCAATGGAACTTTTCTTAACAAGCAGCTTATTGGACGAGGGAATAGATTGCCTTTAACAAACAATGCTGAAATTGCACTTTCATTACCAACCAACAAAGGTATTTTATTCTTTTTTTTTTTTTCCAATTGAACATTTTTATTGAGAAACAACATTTTACAAAGAATTTCAAACCTTCAAGAGCGCAATCGCTCAATACAATCAACATGTTTACATATTCATTTGTAAAAAACGCATAAGAAGAACATGAAAAGGAATATCAGGTATACATTCTTAGGCAAATCTGAAGCAGCCAGAGTCTAGCACCGATTTGGCCACGCAGTCTAATGAGGAAGGCCGGTTGTAGCTTTACTGCGGAGCCCGAGTCAGTGCAATAGGCCATATATATGAAAGCCTAAGATGATGAAGTATGGGGTTGGGGGGGGTAAGGTAATGAAAGGATGGTGAATTGAGATAGAGGGTGGTGGGGGTTAAACAGAAAATAAAAGGTGGTGAGGGAGAACCTGCCTACGAGGGTCTAGAGGCTGTCATGCCATTAAGGTTATTGCAAGCCACTTTAATGACTACAATTAAGTATCAATTTACTACTTCTGAGGAAATAGCACAGAAATCAGATCCACTAGTGGAGTGGGTTAATGTCTGCTCCTATTGTAATCGTCATTCAGCCTGTATCCAATTGTGCATACTGATCTGAATATCGGTATATCACCCATGGTGACCAAGTGCTGTTAAATTTTTCAGTGAATTCTTTGGCCATGGCGGCCGTTTCTTCCATGTAGTATATATCGTTTACTGCGCGAAACCATTCTGGTATGGAGGGAACATCCCTTGACTTCCAGTGCCTAGGGATCAGAATTTTTGCTGCATTCAGCAGGTGTCTTGTTAAGGACTTCTTGTAGCGTTTCAGAGAACAGTCTGCAATGTGTAGTAGACAGCACATGGGAGTGAGAGAGATTTTTGTATCTGTAATGGTTTTAATTAGGTCACATACCTTATTCCAAAAAGGCTGTAATGCGGGACATTCCCACCATATGTGGAACATAGTGCCTGTATCCCTTTCACACCTCCAGCAGGAGTCCGAGGACAGTGGGTACCATTTTTTAACCTTAACCGGTGTTGCATACCATTGCAGCAGCAGTTTGTAGGATGTTTCTTGCAATTTCGTCCCTATGGAGCACTTGTGTGCAAAAATTGAGGCTTGTCGCCATTGGTTGTCTGTAATTTTGGTATCGAGAGCTCTTTCCCACTGTACACGTGCTCCTACTGTTTCCCCTTTTCTATCCCCTTGGAACCAGGCATACATTAGTGAGGTAGATTTAGTTATCAGGGTTCCAGAATGGCATAAATTTTCAAACGGGGTGGTTTGTCTGGTTAACCACTTCCCGACCGCCCCCTGTATATTTACGTCGGCAGAATGGCACGTACAGGCAGAATCACGTACCTGTACGTGACATTCTTCCGGTGGTTGGGGGGTCCGATCGGACCCCCCTCCGCCGGCGGGGACGGTCGGGATCGCTTCAGGAGCGATCCGGGACGAGGGGACGGCCAGTGGTTTCTGGCCACCCCCTCGCGATCGCTCCTGGCCAATGAAAAACTTCCCCTTCCTGTCTATTGTATAGACAGGAAGGCGGAAGTGATGTCACGCTCGGTGCGCCGGTCTATGTGACCGGAGACGCCGAGCGGCGAACATGTACAGGTTAGTGCACAACACTACACTGACACCAGTACAGTTAGGCACATATTCCACCCCCCTGTCACCCCTGATCACCCCCCAGATCACCCCCTCCCCCCCCAGTCACAGTGTCACTAATTGCAGTGATCATTTATTTACTGATCACTGCATTTAGTGTCAGTGTGACTGTAATAACTGTCAGGGCAGTTAGTTTTAGGTCCAAGGTAGCCCCCTACCCCCCCTAATAAAGGTTTAACCCCTTGATTGCCCCCCCAGGTAACCCTTTCACCCCCTTTTGCCAGTGTCACTAAGCGATCGTTTTTCTGATCGCTGTATTAGTGTCACTGCTGTCGCTAGGTAACCATTTTTTTTTTTAGGTAACCGCCATGTTTATATAGGTTCATAAATAGGTTTATAGGTCAGGTACCCCATATTACAACCAAAATAAAGGTTTTAACCCCCTGATTGCCCTAGAGTTAACACTTTCACCAGTGATCACTGTATAACTGTCACTGGTGACGCTGGTTAGCCAGTTAGTTATTTTGTTATTTAGGTTCCCCGTCAGGTTTTTATATAGCGTCAGGTACCCCCATATATTACCTAATAAAGGTTTTAACCCCTGATTGCCCCTAGTTAACCCTTTCACCCCCTTTTGCCAGTGTCACTAAGCGATCGTTTTTCTGATCGCTGCATTAGTGTCGCTAGGTAACCATTTTTTTTTTTTAGGTAACCGCCATGTTTATATAGGTTCATAAATAGGTTTATAGGTCAGGTACCCCCATATTACAACCTAAATAAAGGTTTTAACCCCCTGATTGCCCCTAGAGTTAACCCTTTCACCAGTGATCACTGTATAACTGTCACTGGTGACGCTGGTTAGCCAGTTAGTTATTTCGTTATTTAGGTTCCCCGTCAGGTTTTTATATAGCGTCAGGTACCCCCATATATTACCTAATAAAGGTTTAACCCCCTGATTGCCCCTAGTTAACCCTTTCACCCCCTTTTGCCAGTGTCACTAAGCGATCGTTTTTCTGATCGCTGCATTAGTGTCGCTAGGTAACCAGTTTTTTTTTGTATTACTGTTACGGGTGACGCTGGTTAGTTAGCTTGTTTTTTATACTGTCAGGGCACCCGCCATTTATTACCCAATAACGGTTTAACCCCCTGATCGCCCGGCGGGTGATATCAATTAGGTTTTAGGGTCAAATAAGGTCTGCGTCGCCCCAGGTTAGTGCCAGTACCGCAAACACCCACGCGCAAAGCATACACCTCCCTTAGTGGCACAGTATCTGAACAGATCGATATCTGATCAGATCTATACTAGCGTCCCAGCAGTTTAGGGTTCCAAAAAAACGCATTGTTAGCGGGATCAGCCCAGATACCTGCTAGCACCTGCGTTTTCCCCCTCCGCCCAGCCCAGCCCACCCAAGTGCAGTATCGATCGATCACTGTCACTTACAAAACACTAAGCACACATAACTGCAGCGTTCGCAGAGTCAGGCCTGATCCCTGCGATCGCTAACAGTTTTTTTGTGGTAGCGTTTTGATTCAGTCGCTTCAGTCAGGAGCTTTTTTACCTGTGAATCTCAAAAAAATAAAAAAAAATAAAATAGTTGTCGTTTTATTGTTCTCTCTCTCACTCTATTCTCTCTCTATTGTTGCTCTTTTTTTTACTCCATTCTATTCTGCAATGTTTTATTATGTTTTATCATGTTTTATCATGCTTGCTTTTCAGGTATGTAATTTTGTTTACTGTCTTTTAGTGTTGAGCATTTTTTTGTTTTCAGGTGCGCCATTCAGTTGCAACGCGGATTTATTTATCTTGACAGCAACAGCGTTTGCTCCCACGATACATAAAGCCGCGACTCCAACGCTGTAGGAGGTGATTTCACCACCACAGTTAAAAAAAAGAGCATATATGCCGAAGCATGGGGGCAGCAGGGGGGGGAGGAGCGATTGGCTCCTAATGCCACGTACATACGGTCGAAATTCCGACCGTGTGTACACGGCATAACTTTTGCGGGAGGATGCCCCCATGCATCGGCATATATAAATGGTGCATGTATGCCCATCATTAGAAGTGGGTGGATGAAGGGAGGTATTCTAATGGTGGGCATACCCACCAATCAATCTCTTTTTTTCGTTCAGCCAAGAGGCTGCATGAAAAAAAAAAAGATTACAATATATGTCCAGTATGTTGCTGGACTTTGAATGGTTATACCAGAATGATGCCTGCAGGTTTAGGTATCATCTTGGTATCATTCTTTTCAGCCAGTGATCGGCTTTCATGTAAAAGCAATTCTAGCGGGTAATTAGCCTCTAGACTGCTTTTACAAGCAGTGGGAGGGAATGTCCCCCCTCCCGGATATAAACCGCGCCATTGGGAAATTGGGAAAGCATTTTATCACACCAATCTTGGTGTGGTCAGATGCTTTGAGGGCAGAGGAAAGATCTAGGGTCTAATAGACCCAATTTTTTCAAAAAAAGAGTACCTGTCACTGCCTATTGCTATCATAGGGGATATTTACATTCCCTGAGATAACAATAAAAATCAAAACAAAGAAAAAAAAATGGAAGGAACATTTAAAAAATAAAATAAAAAAGCTAAATAAATAAAAAAAAAAACAAAAAAAAAAAAAAAAAGCACCCCTGCCCCCCCTTCTCTTGCGCAAAGGCGTACACAAGCGTTGGTCTGGCGTCATATGTAAACAGCAATTGCACCATGCATGTGAGGTATCACCGCGAAGGTCAGATCGAGGGCAGTAATTTTAGCAGTAGACCTCCTCCGTGAATCTAATGTGGTATCATGTAAAGGCTTTTAAAGGCTTTTAAAAATGTATGTAGTTTGTCGCCACTGCGTGTTTGTGCGCAATTTTAAAGCATGTCGTGTTTGGTATCCATGTACTCGGCCTAAGATCATATTTTTTTATTTCATCAAAAATTTGAGCAATATAGTGTGTTTTAGTGCATTAAAATAAAAAAAAGTGTATTTTTTCCACAAAAAATGCGTTTGAAAAATCGCTGCGCAAATACTGTGTGGAAAAAAAAAAAATGCAACACCCACCATTTTAATCTGTAGGGCCTTTGCTTTAACAATATATATAGTGTTTGGGGGTTCAACGTAATTTTCTTGCAAAAAAAAAAAATATGTTTTCATGTAAACAAAAAGTGTCAGAAAGGGCTTTGTCTACAAGTGGTTAGAAGAGTGGGTGACGTGTGACATAGGCTTCTAAATGTTGTGCATAAAATGCCAGGACAGTTCAAAGCCGCCCCCCAAATGACCCCAGTTTGGAAAGTAGACACCCCAAGCTATTTGATGAGAGCAATGTTGAGCCCATTAAATATTTTTTTTTTTTGTCCCAAGAGATTGAATAATGAAAAAAAAAAAAATATATATATTTTTTTTACAAAAAGTTGTCACTAAATGATATATTGCTCAAACATGTCATGGGCATATGTGGAAATACACCCCAAAATACATTCTGTTGCTTCTCCTGAGTACGGGGATACCACATGTGTGGGACTTTTTGGGAGCCTAGCTGCGTACGGAACCCCAAAAACCAATCACCGCCTTCAGGCTTTCTAAGGGTGTAATTTTTTTATTTCACTTCTCACTGCCAATCACAGTTTCGGAGGCCATGGAATGCCCAGATGGCATAAAACCCCCCAAAATGACCCCATTTTGGAAAGTAGACACCCCAAGCTATTTGCTGAGAGGTATTGTGAGTATTTTGCAGATGTCGCTTTTTGTCACAAAGTTTTGAAAATTGAAAAAAGAAAAAAAATTTTTTTTTTTCTTTACTTTCTTCATTTTCAAAAACAAATGAGAGCTGTAAAATACTCACCATGCCTCTCAACAAATAGCTTGGGGTGTCTACTTTCCAAAATGGGGTCATTTGGGGGGGTTTTGTGCTATTTTGGCATTTTATGGCCTTCGAAACGGTGATAGGTAGTGAGGAGTGAAATCAAAAATTTGCACCCTTAGAAATCCTGAAGGCGGTGCTTGGGTTTCGGGGCCCCGTACGCGGCTAGGCTCCCAAAAAGTCCCACACATGTGGTATCCCCATACTCAGGAGAAGCAGCAAAATGTATTTTGGGGTGCAATTCCACATATAACTATGGCATGTGTGAGCAATATATCATTTAGTGACAACTTTTTGAAAAAAAAAAAAAATCTTTTTTATTTTTGTCTTTATTCAATCACTTGGGACTAAAAAAAAAAATATTCAATGGGCTCAACATGCCTCTCAGCAAATAGCTTGGGGTGTCTACTTTCCAAAATGGGGTCATTTGGGGGGGTTTTGTACTTCTCTGCCATTTTAGCACCTCAAGAAATGAAATAGGCAGTCATAAATTAAAAGCGGTGTAAATTCCAGAAAATGTACTCTAGTTTGTAGACGCTATAACTTTTGCGCAAACCAATAAATATACGCTTATTGGCATTTTTTTTACTAAAGACATGTGGCTGAATACATTTTGGCCCAAATGTTTGACTAAAATTGAGTTTATTAGATTTTTTTTATAACAAAAAGTAGAAAATCTCTTTTTTTTTCAAAATTTTCGCTCTTTTTCCGTTTATATCTCAAAAAATAAAAATCACAGAGGCAATCAAATACCATCAAAAGAAAGCTCTATTTGTGGGAAGAAAAGGACGCAAATTTCGTTTGGTTACAAAATTGCATGACCGCGCAATTACCAGTTAAAGTAGTGCAGTGCGAAATTGAAAAAAGACCTCTGGTCCTTTGGCTGCCAAATGGTCCGGGGCTGAAGTGGTTAATCGCATTTTGTCTGGGGAGGTGTGGACATAATTGTGTATTTGTCGGTACGTCCAGTATGTGAATTTTTGGGCACTCAAGTCTTGCGTCATGGATGGGAACGTTTTCATCTTATTCGCATGTGTGCAGTGCAATACTAGGAGGGGTACCTGTGGATCATGGGGTGAAGTTAGCAGTAAGTCCATTCCAGGTGCAAAGTCTGGATTGTGAGTTTGGGGCGTAAGGGGGCTTGGTGAGGAGGATAATTTATGAAATTTAATCAGTGTTTGAAATGTTTTCAGTGTTGTCCCTATAAGCGGGTGTCGTTGTAGTTCTCGTGGCAATTTATTCCAGGGGATCCAGGGTAGGAACCGCAGGTGCAGTGAGGATGACATCTCTTCCAGAGATACCCAATCTTTCTGCTCCTTATGGCAGTTCCAATCCAGGATCCTAGCTAAATGTGTTCCGTAGTGATACAATCTAAAGTCAGGGAGCCCAATGCCCCCATCTTCCTTTGATAGCGTAAGTGTTTCGAGTTTTATACGTGGTCTTTTTCCCGCCCAGATAAAGGTGCGCATGGTGGCTTTAAGCCGCTTAAAGAATTGGCAAGGGAGCGGAACTGGTAGTGTGTGAAAGTGGTATAGAATTCTGGGCAGTATTACCATCTTAAGTATTGCCGCCCTACCAAACCAAGAAAAGTGTTTAGATGTCCAAGTATTAAGATCCGTTTGTATTCTGTTCAGTAGTGGTGGGAAGTTGGCATTATATATTTCTGTTAGGTTGCTTGTAATTTTAACTCCAAGGTAGGTAATGGAAGAGGACACCCACTTAAATGTGCTAGCTGTACGTGCCTTGTCTAGTGCGTCAGGTGGCAATGTCAGGTTGAGGGCTTCGGATTTGGTATAGTTGATCTTCATGTTGGATATGTAACCAAAAAGCTGGAAGGCCTTGATCAGATTCGGGATGGAGGTGTGGGGTTGCGTAAGGGAGAAGAGGAGGTCGTCTGCATACGCGGCTATTTTGTACTGGCGGTCCTTTATTTTGAAACCTGACACGTCTGGGTTGTTATTGACCGTGCGGATGAAAGGTTCTAGGGACAGGATAAATAAAAGTGGAGACAGGGGGCAACCCTGTCTAGTACCGTTGTGTATGTCCACGGCCTCTGAAAGGGTGCCATTTATTTTGAGCTTCGCTTGGGGCTTGTGATATAATGCTGCCAACCAAGCCATCATGTGTGCGCCTAAACCAATATGACTGCAGGTAGCGAAGATATAATCCCAAGCCACTCGATCGAAGGCCTTCTCCGCGTCGGTTGACAGGAGAAGGCCTTCGATGCCCTGTGTATGGGCGCAGTGAATCAAGTTGAGTGTCTTTGTGACATTGTCAAGTGCCTCCCTACCCGGCATGAATCCCACTTGTTCTGGAACGATGAGCTGCGGTAGGAAAGCTGTGAGTCTGGTGGCCAGAATTTTGGCCAGGAGTTTTAGGTCCAAATTCAATAGCGAGATTGGCCTGTAGTTAGAGCAATCCGTGGGGTCCTTAGCCGGTTTGGGAAGCAGTGCAACGTGTGCTGAGGTAAAGGTATTTGACGCTAGTGGCGAGGTTTTGAGGTGGTTAAGGGCACGGAGGAGGGGGGATTTTAGTATATCAATAAATGTTTTATAATAGTGGGCTGTGTACCCATCCGGGCCTGGGCTCTTACCCGTTTTGAGGTTTCTGATGGCCAGTATAAGTTCGTCTTCTACAATGGGCAGTTCCAGTGATTCGCGTTCTAATGTAGTTAACGTGGGCATACCGCTTTCTGCAATGTAAGTGCGCAAGTTAAGCTCCCTGGTACCCTGGAGTTCTGGTGGCTTATGTGGTGGGCGTAGGTTATATAGCTTTGTGTAATAGTTGTGAAATTGTGAGGCAATTTGGTCCGATCTATGTAAAGTCTGTCCTCTTGGGTCTTTTATACATGAAATAGTGTTTGCGTGTGTTATCTCTTTAAGGGCCTTTGCGAGAAATTTACCGCACTTGTCCCCGTGTTCATAGTAGAAACCTTTTTTAAAGTAAAGGATGCGTTTAGCTTTAAGGTTGAGCAGTGAATTTAGCCTTTCTCTAGTTTCAAGCAGTTCTGCGGAAACATCTTCTGCACGAGACAGCTTGTGTTGAGTTTCCAATAGTGTCATTTTTTCTGCTAGTGAAGAAATGTCTCTGTTAGCCTCTCTTTTTTTCTGTGCCCCTATACGGATGAATTCTCCGCGTATGACACATTTATGTGCCTCCCAGATCGTCATGGGTGACATGTCATCTGTTTCATTAAGTTGGAAGTATGTTTTAAGCGCTGTTGATATTTGCGAACAACTGGTAGGGTCAGTCAAGAGTGAGGGGTTCAATCTCCAGTTACATGATCTACATGATGTATTAGTGTGTGACAGAGATATTGATACTGGGCAATGGTCTGAAAGAGTTTGTATTCCAATGCTAGCTGAGTGTAGGAGGGGTAGGTCTCGTTGGGTAACGAAAATGTAGTCAATTCGGGAATGTTTCTTATGAAGCGCTGAATAATACGTAAAGTCTTTCCCGGTCGGGTGTACCAAGCGCCAAGCGTCAACCAGGGCAAGCGAGTTTAGTGAGGATTTAATTTTTTGTAGGATGGAGTAGGATATGCTAGATTTCCCATTGGATGCATCCTGTAGGGGGAGCAATGGGACATTAAAGTCCCCCCCCAGCAAGATGCATCCATTTGCGAAACTTTTGAGTTCATCCACCATACGGCGGCAGAAGGCTAGGTGTCCTGAATTGGGAAAGTATGCATTGGCAAGTGTGACTGGCCTATTATGCCAGGTCCCTTTCAGGAACAAAAATCGTCCCAAGGGGTCGGCGTAGCGATGTGTCACTTTGAAATTGGCATGTTTGTGCAGTAATATCGATACTCCCTTGGACTTCTGATCTGGATTTGGCGCATGGTATACCTCTGGGAAGTGTCTGTCAAACAGTCTCGGGATGGATTGGGAGTGGAAGTGTGTCTCCTGTAAAAACACAAAGTTAGGTTGTACCTTTCTCAATTCTCTTAATAGAGACACACGCCTTTCGGGTATGTTGAGGCCTCTGATGTTATGTGAAATCAGTGTGGGGCGATTGCCCAGAGATGAATATGCCATTCTCGTTACAGTAACTCTGTAATGTGCACCAACGTAAGCGAGGTCCTCTACTCACGCACCAAAAGGAAAAAACAAAAAAAGAAGGAAAAGGAAAATAATAATTCAGTGGGGGGGGGGGGGGGGAGGGGAGGAGAGAGAGGTAAGGAACAGATGAGAGGGAGAATCACAAGATAGTGAAACTGTGAGGTGTAGTCCTCCAGGTGTTCAGGAGGATTAAGTTTTTAAAGATTCAAACGAGCACACCTCTGCAATCTGCAGAGGGGCCCCTCAAATTGTGCCTTCTCTAGGACCCACTGGGCATCCAAGAGAGGGCACAGGTTGGGGTATGTGGGAGTAGCTCACGGATTAGGTAAACTATTCAATAACCTGTCTGTATATAAGACACATAGCAAGCTCCCCCCGCAGCCTTTATAGGCATATTATACGTGCATAACTTCAATACTGACCAACACTACCATTAACAGTAGTGTTGAACGATCCAGTTGTATAAATAAATGTTACCGATATACCATACCGCTCGCATGCTGCAACCATCCCATCCCCTATGTGAGCGAGACACGGAAGCCGCACGCCCGCAGTCATGGTGTGGTGCAATAACGAGAGAAACATAGCAACATTTAAATCAAACATCAAACTGTAAGTGTACCTGTACCTCCATCCGGAGGTTTGGAAATTACCTTCACCCAGGCTTTTAGAAGTTCGCAAGCCTATATAACGGGTGCCTGCGGCAACATGGTGGCAGTTAGAAACAGAGTGCAACGTTCAAGTGCCCGCCTGAGCAGCAATCAAGTGGTAGGAGTAATCTCCGTATTAACAAAGGGGACATCCAGGGTCAGACCCGGGTAAATAATACGGCTGAGACATCAGGGACAGTGTATGTTGTCTCAATGCATGCAATCCGTCCAAAGAAGAGTTTCCAAAAGGGATCTTGCTCCGCTGACATTTCAGGTGTATTCTTTGGCTCTTGTGCTCCTGGAGGCTTGAGATGACCTCATGGAGGCTGTTCCCTGCTGCTTCTGATACTTCCCTTTTTTGGGTTCAGGCTTGGTTGGTGTGGAGAGTGGTGAAGTTGTTGGGCTGTGGGGTTCCGGTGGGGTCCGGAATTCTCGGTACCAATCAGGCAGATCCACAAACGGCAATTGGAGAGCAGAGCAGAATGTTGGTAATTCATCTGGGGTTCTGAGTGCATATGGCACTCCGTCTAGGGTGACTGACAGGGCGAAGGGGAACTTCCATCGGTATGCAATATGGTGTTCTCTCAATGTTTCTAATAAAGGGCGCAGAGCCCTGCGGTTACTCAATGTAATCGGCGAGAGGTCTTGGAACAGTGAGACCGTGTGTTCATTGAAGGTGATCAGTTCATTTTGTCGGGCATGAGACAGGATGTCCTCTTTGAGCTTATAGTCAACGAGGCAGCAGATCACATCCCTGGGTGGCGCTGGTTCACGTGGTCTAGGCCTAAGAGCCCTGTGTGCTCTTTCAAAGTCAATGTTGGCGTCTGCCTGTCTCTCAAGCAGGTTGTTGAATATAGAGGTCAGGGCAGGGACTATTTGGTCTGGTGAAACGTCTTCCGGGATCCCCCGTACCCTAATATTGTGGCGTCTGCCCCTGTTGTCCAAATCTTCCAGGTGGCGGTTAACTGCAATCAGTTGGGCCGTGTGGGTGTCTGTGACCTGTTCCAGTCTGGTGATTGCCTTGTCCCTCTTTTGTCCTGACCGTTCTATGGAGCGGGCCCTCTCATTCAATGCCAGCATGTCAGCTTTCAACTCGGTAACCGCTGATGAAAAGGCATTTTTAATGTCTGCTACAAATGCAGACATGTCAGCATAAGTCAGGGGCTGGTCCGATGAGGAATGGTGCCTTACCCTGTCTTCAGATGCGGCCAGGGAGTCCTCGCTATCCTCGTGGTCGTCGGGCGCCATCTTGGATGCCTCTGTGCTCCGGGCCGGTTGATGCCTGGATCTGAAGAGATCTGGTATGCTGTGCGATCGTTGTACCGCAGGTGAGTTCTTAGCTGAGGCACCGGCAATGGATCGGTTCGGTTTGCCCATTATCTGGATCGGGGCGGTCAGTATCAGGCTGTAGGGCTGCGGGAAGAGCGGAGCTCCGTCTCTATGCTGCCATCCGCGCTGCGTGCCAAGCCACGCCCAGGTATTTTATTCTTGTGGCAGTTATTGTTTATTTTTTTTCTTAAAATTTTCTTTTTAGTTGAATGGGGAAGGTACAGAACCTTTTAGTTCTGAGCAGTTTGTCATTGCTGTCAAGATGATTGTTTTCACAGGAATGTGTGGGGAAATATACCAAACAGGGACACAGATGGTATTATTTATTTGCTATCTAATTCTGTTTACTGTTCTGTTTAGTACTTGTCTTGCTGTTTGTGCCCACGTTGGAAACATTCTAATTCACTTCCTTCACAGGAAGTGAAAGAAAATCTCCTCAGTGGGTTGCAGACTGCATATTTTGACTTTCACATGTTTCAAGCCTAATCAATGTTCTTGAGCCATTGCCTTAATTTGAGGAAGACTTCATGTTTAGTAAAATATTCCTTAAGCTCCCCAACTCCCCCCCCCCCTCCCCCCCCCCCCCCCCCCCCCCCCCCCCCCCCCCCCAAGTGCAACTGGCATCTTCGCATACTTATCTTTGACCCTTTCCAGAGATCTTTACTCTTTGGCCCAGCCCAGAGCCACACAGCCTTTAATCAGACAAATGACCATCAAGGCCTTACGTCTACTAAGCACATGCATCGCAGCTTCATTTAGGCCTCATTCACACTGGCATTGTCAACCCTGTGTTTATATGCATTTAGAGGACATTTCTGAATGCATATATTCATTTTTCAATGGTGACATTCACACTGTGCAGTTATCAGTGTTTCAGTGCAGTCGTTTTAACTGCGTGTAGAAAAATTCGAATTCTGTCCAGGATCCAAGTAGTTACTCTAAACATGGCTAAATGCTTGTAAATGAGCATCAATCTGCTTTAAAGTTACCCACACATTTCTTAATTCTGATACTTGTCTGTTTTGCCATGCACTTGTATTAAAAGGTAAGTTCACTTTTATAAATATATTTTATCTTGCACACCCATTCAGGGTGTAAGATGTAACATGTTACTGAAGCAGTAACTTTGCACCTCTCTGATCCCCCCTTCTCTGTGACAGCGGGTGGAGGATCCT
The DNA here is from genome assembly GCA_028564925.1 of Lithobates sylvaticus. Lineage (NCBI taxonomy): Eukaryota > Metazoa > Chordata > Amphibia > Anura > Ranidae > Lithobates > Lithobates sylvaticus. The sequence goes on from CM053026.1 coordinate 237,378,669, forward strand.
CTCCCTGCACCTGCTGCCACAATTTAAATGCAACGCAGCTGTGCTGGGCTCCGCCCACACAGCCTCATCATTCATTTACAGAGTTCTGTGAATGAATGAACTACAAGTTCCATCTTCCCCCCCGGCAGACGGCTTGTAGTTCTCGATGAATTGCGAGGGCGCTTGTAGATTGATTCTTCCTGCATTTCAGTAACTGCCTGCCGTACAGGAGGTACGGGCGGACTACTGTACTGAGAGTCTGTAAGGAGCCTGACATTACACCCACGTTCTGATGATTGTGGTACAATACTCTGCAGGCTCCTAAGAAAAGAAATAATAGATGCACTTTTTTTACCTTTAAAAAATGTGCATTTCCTTTTCACTGCAGATAATCACTGATAATCGGAAATGGACACGAATAACTGCAGCCACCGCCAGCCTGTCATTGCAGTGTACAGGCACATCGACCACAGCTATCCACATACAGCTGTCAATCCCAAGACCAGGAATCGGTAGATTCTTGTTGCTGGATTTGCAACATGGCAAATTGCACATTCAAATGGTGTCTAAGGCTCGATTCACATCTATGCATGTTGCTTTTGAGCGTTTCTGCAATGCTTTTTGCTGTGCTTTCTGTGTTATTTTGCTGCGATTTGCATTTTTTATGGTGTGTGTGTGGTTTTTTTGGGGGGAGGGTGGGACGCAGAGGCACAAAAACTGCATTGATGTGAACATGTTCCATAGGCACCCATGTAAAAAAAAAAATGTCCTTCATTTCTGCAAAAAGTATGATAAAACGCATTGGTGTGAATGGAGCCTTAAGATATCTGGAGTGGGACTGAAGGCAAATAATACTGCTATGTGGGTTACACTGGGAGAGAAGTGCAATCTTTGACTAGTAGCCGACCGCCCACTGTCAATTGACGGCGGAGCGGTGCGGCTCTTGTGGCGGGACGCCGTTATATGACGTCGTCTACATTTTGGCCACTAGGGGGCACGCGCGCCGCGTCGCTGGGATCCCGATGCGCGTGCCCGGCGGACATCGCGGCCGCGATTGCCCAGTAACTGAGCAGGACGTAGATCTGTGTATGTAAACACACAGATCCACGTCCTGTCACTGGAGAGGAGACCGATGGTGTGTCCCTTGTACATAGGGACACCGATCGGTCCCCTCCCCCAGTCAGTCCCCTCCCCCCACAGTTAGAATCACTAACATAGGGAACATATTAACCCATGCAGCGCCCCCTAGTGTTAACCCCTTCCCTGCCAGTCACATTTATACAGTAATCAATGCATTTTTATAGCACGGATCGCTGTATAAATGTGAATGGTCCCAAAAATGTGTCAAAAGTGTCCGATATGTCTGCCGCAATGTCGCAGTCATGATAAAAATCGCAGATCACCGCCATTACTAGTAAAAAAAAAATAATAATGAAAATGCTATAAATCTATCCCCTATTTTGTAGACGCTATAACTTTTGCGCAAACCAATCAATATACGCTTATTGCGATTTTTTTTTTTTTTTTTTTATTTTATTTTTTTTACCAAAAATATGTAGAAGAATACGTATCGGCCTAAACTGAGGAAAAAATTGGTTAAAAAAAATAAAATAAAAATTGGATATTTATTATAATAAAAAGTTAAAAATATTATGTTTTTTCAAACCTTGTCCCTCTTCTTTTGTTTATAGCGCAAGAAATAAAAAACGCAGAGGTGATCAAATACCACCAAAATAAAGCTCTATCTGTGGGGAAAAAATTATAAAAATTTTATTTGGGTACAGCGTTGCATGACCGCGCAATTGTCATTCAAAATGCGACAGCGCTGAAAGCTGAAAAATGGCTTGGTCAGGAAGGAGGTGTTCGTGCCTGGTAGGCAAGTGGTTAAAGAACAATTTCACTTTTTTTTTTTTTTCTCCTCATTTCTCTTCTTCACATTTGCAGACAGTGGAAACGAGCAAAATCTACTCTGGTAAAATGGTGAAGTCATGTAAGAATATACTGTGTGTGTGTGTGTATATATAAGTAGATGCAGTAATGTAACATACTTCTATGAAGTACTTGTAACCATAACAACTTGCTTTGGTGCCGTGCTTGTATAACTGAAGTAGTGATTAGCGCTGCTTGGTAACTGATTTTACTGCACATCAAACTTTTAAATTCTTGGGTGAAGAGGGAGGGTGGGATGGGAGAGATTTGATGTCCCAATTGCACATAATCTAGTTCTGGACAGGTCATGGGTTGGATGGCATGATAGGGTGGCAGCAGAGAAAGTAATGGGGACAGAGGGTGAGGTGAGTATGTGGGAAAAGGATAATCCCTGTTGGGTTTGGGGTAGAGGGAGAGAGAGAGATAAATACATGAAAAGAGAGGGGGGGGGGGGGGGAAGGTGTGCTTTTAATATTGCAACTAATACTATTAATACAAGATTTTCCTGAGCCAAAGGTATAATAGCATAGTCCCAAAATATATTCATTTCACACATGATCCCATCACAAGATGGCAGTAAAAGCCTGTCTTTTCGTTTTAGAAGTGTTTTGAACTGAAGGTAAAAAACTTAACAATTTTTCTTTTTCAATTTCTTTTAAATTTGCCTTCAACTATGTAGTGCAAGGGCTTACACATTGACAGTGTTTAGGTTTGACCTCCATATTATATTGTTTTGGTAAATCTAAAGGAAAAGAATATAAGAAAATTTTATAATGTATGGCCAGCCTTTTTTTTTTTTTTTTTTTTTTTTTTTTTTTAGATTAAAGTGGAGGGTCACTCTGAAAAAAAAAACTTCATAAAAATGTTAATAAAAATTTAAAATGAAAAAAATAAAAAATGGCTGTTGCTAGGCAGATCGTCCTAATCTGCCTCTTGTTGTTCCGCGGAGCTGTTCTGTCTTCTGCTCCTAGCGCCGTCTTCTAGTGAATGGGGCGCGGTGTGTTATGGGAACTGTGTCTCACAACACATTGCGTTCCCCATTCACAAAGCGCCGCGCGACGACTCACGCATGTGCAGTAGGAAACGGGCAGTGAAGCCGTAGTCTTCGCTGCCCGTTTCCCTTTACTGAGGATGGCGGCGCTGGAACCGGAGCGCCGGTACACCTCGGCCTCCACGACCGACTTCGCGGGCGCCCTGGGAGGGTAATTGTACTTATTATGCAGCTTTTTTTTTAGCTGAAACACCCCTTTTAAGTGGCGAGGGATTTGAACGTCTGTCACGTGTGGTGTCGGTGTGTGTGTGTGTTTGTGTTTTAAAAAAAAAAAATATATAATATAATAATAAATACCCCCAAAAAATATATATAAAAACACTTTTTTTCCTCAGTTTAGGCTGATGCGTATTTGTCTATATATTTTTGGTAAAAAAAAAATCACAATAAGCGTATATTGATTGGTTTGCGCAAAAGTTATAGCTTCTACAAAATAGGGGATAGTTTTATGGTATTTTTATTAATATTTTTTCTTTTTTACTAGTAATGGCGGAGATCTGAGATTTTTATCGGGAATGTGACAATATGGCGGACACGTCAGATAATTTTGACACATTTTTGGGACCATTGGCATTTAATACAGCAATCAATGCGATTAAAAATGCACTGATTACTGTAAAAATGTCACTGGCAGTGAATGGGTTAACACTAGGGCAGTGAAGGGGTTAATGTGTGTCCTAGTTTGTGTTCTAACTGAAGGTGGATGGAACTGTGCAGGGAAGATAACAGATCGTCTGTTCATACTCTGTATGAACAGACGATCTGTCAGTTCTCCCCTCAGAGAACCGGAAACTGTTTGTTTACACACACATTTCCGTGTTCTCTATGTCCCCCGAGCGATCACGGGAGCCCGTCGGTGATTGAGACCACCGGGCAGTCGCATCAGCTGGGGGGGGCACACCCCATAGTGGCCAACGTCGTTTCGCCGTTTTATAAAAACTCTCGGCTAGTTTCCAGGGCTACTACAGGAGAGGCTAAGTGGCCATGTGATCTCCCTGGCTGACGTTGGAGGGAGATCACGGCCCCTCCTGCAGAAGTCATCCATCTGAGCTGTACAGCGGCTGCGAGTCATGTGACCGGCCTGAAGACAGTTCTAAATAGGTATTTACAACGCTCGTTTTTTCTAAAAGACTAATGCAGTGTGCTATGCCAGGCTCTAATAGAGGGTCTGGCAATGTTTGAGTTATATGGGTTAACAAACCCTTTAATTAATAAAATGCTTGTAAATGATATGTGTTATATAAGGGACTTTGGTTTAATTTACTCTTGCTCATATATAGCACTGTTAATTGCAGCCATTATACATGTAACAGTTTTTATTTTATTTTTTGCAGTTTTTGTGTTCTCTGACCTGTTGGTTGATGATCAATCTGTTTATCCTAAGGAAATTAGAGACCGATACATCATATCAAAAACCATAGGAAGGTAGGGTACAATGGCATTTTGTCTGCCTTCGTTTTTTATTATTATTATTATTACAGCAGTATATCAGACAAATAGTCTATGTATTCAACTGGATTTTTATGGAAACCTGAGCCCAAAGATAGAAAAACTGATGTTTTTTCCTGTAGCCATCAGTTCCTTTGCTATTATGCTGATCCTTTGACTTCAATGCTTTTGAATTACTAACCAGAAACATGCATGCATCCAAGTCAGGAAACCTGGCTACAAACTGACCTAATTTGTTGCATATTTGTTTCTGATTAGCGAGTCAAAGTATTAAAGTGAGAAGACTGGCGTATTTATAGCATATTCCTATATCTGTGTATTGGCAGATTTCACTTGGCACAGGTTTACAAGCTTGAAACAGCAGTATGCAGTTTGGCATAAATGACTCTTAAAAAAAATAGACTTGATCTATGATGTAAACCAGTAGTTCTGGATGTCCCAGTAAGCATGAATGATCTCTATGGCTCTGCCTACTATCCAAATATGAGAAATAAACCTTGTTTATGTTTGGGTTTGTGATGGAAGTGAAACCTGTAGATACGTACTGTTTTAAGAGAGCTCTACCGGTGTTTGTATGGGTTAATTTTTCCATCTCATTTAGCTAAATGTAAAACTGACGCATCCATGATTTTGGCCTATTCCTGGAAAGGACTGTAAAAAACTGCATTCTTCAAAAGATTGGATAAAATTTGAAGACAACATTCTTATCTGTCAAGATTTGAGACACCATCTTTCCTGAAATTGTTCTTATTCCCATGTCTTCTGTTAGAATCTGTCTCCCTGTTCACGTTCAGTTCTTCTGCCATCATTCACTCATTCGATCTGAGCGTATGAGGGTTCACACTCTGTCCACATTTGCATCCGTCTTTTGCGTTTTTGGCAGTTCTTGGACATATTCCTGCCCCTCCTTAAACCTTCTCTGCCATTCAAAAACGCTTCTTCATGGAGTGTTAACCGTAAGCGTGTTGTAACAGAGCTAAAGTTTTTGCCAATTTTCACGCACAATTTGATGTTAGTCTGCTTTTCCAGATTCCTGTTGTTCATTTTCCGCCAACAGCGCAACACACACATGTTGTTGTTTCTTCTTCTACTAATCCGTAAAAACTGAACCAACTGCAACCCTGGTGAGCACAAGTTATAACATGTCAGAACAGCTCGAGTGCGAATAGCTGTGTGACTCACCACCATAGTTCTATGCTGCAGGCATTCCGGGAATTAAATTGTGTGTGTCTCTCGCTCTCTCTCTCTCTCGTGCTCTCCATCTCTCTCTCTCTATCTATCTATATATATATATATATATATATATATATATATATATATATATATATATATATATATATATATATATATATATAAAAAATCATTTTATACACAGTATTTCACAAAAGTGAGTACACCCCTCACATTTTTGTAAATATTATATCTTTTCATGTGACAACACTGAGGAAATTACACTTTGCTACAATGTAAAGTAGTGAGTGTACAGCTTGTATAACCGTGTGAATTTGCTGTCCCCTCAAAATAACTCAACACGCAGCCATTAATGTCAAAACCGCTGGCAACAAAAGTGAGTACACCCCTGAGTGAAAATGTCCAAATTGGGCCCAAAGTGTCAATTTTGCGTGGCCACATGCTTTGCCAGTCCATCACCTTTACCCTGAGCTTATTTAGCAAGGCAGTGGTTGTCTTGGAGGTGTGTTTGGGGTTGTTATCATGTTGGAATACTGCCCTGCAGCCCATCTCCGAAGGGAGGGGATCATGCTCTGCTTCAGTATGTGACAGTACATGTTGGCATTCATGGTTCCCTCAATAAACTGTAGCTCCCCAGCGCCCCTTGCTATGCGTGCACAGTCACTGCTGCCTGTACAAGTGTACATTATCGGAGGAGCAGAGGCCTCGGTTGGAGGTGTCAGACCATGGAGTGTAGTGCTGTCAGAGTGCTGGATGATCAAGGGAAACTACTGTGGAAAATTGATAGAAGCTGAGCTGGCCAAGAGGACAAAGTAGGTCTTCTTTCTCCTTCCTGGCTCCCCATGTGTAGAAAGTTTTTAAAAACGCTGACCTGCAGTCCAGGCTGAGTGAGGCTGTGGCTGTATTTTTTATTACAGCACATAGCATTACTGTTTTTTTTTTTTGTTAAAGAAGTTTTATTGGTAAAAATATAATATAAAACCAACAGTAACATGTACATTTTAAGGGACTATAATAACAGTCAAAAGCGTAATAATAAGTAATGCAATAAAGTGTGTAAGTGAACATTTGAGGGTGAGTGCATGAATCAGCTCTTGTGTAGTGTAATGGTAGGGGGCAGCTAGATTATACACATTAAATCTCGTGATGTTTGACAAACCAAGAGAGGAGGGATGTGGGGACACATCAAGTTCGAGATGTGGGTTGATATTGTGGGGGGTTATGTTGATGAGTGAGAGAATGATACGCGTTGAAGGTAGTATCAGGCAATGTATGAATCTGAGTCGGTGTCACTCCCCAGCCACCCCGAAAGGGATCATCCTGTGGCCAGGTGTGTGCATCGACGGGATAAGATGGGATGTGGTGGGCTAAGTAATAAATTGGGTCGGCTCGTTCTCGGGAGTTGTGAAACTGATAAGTAAGGAGGTTAGGAAGAACTATCATGGGGGTTCTATGGTGTAGTGGGGTTCTGTTTGAAATGTTTCCAACACGCCCAGGTCTGTTCGTGAGAGGATGTGTCGTCCCTAGTTTGATGGATCAGATTCTCCATCTCCTCAATCTTGTCCACTCTTTGGATCCATTCCTCTATTGAAGGGGGAGAAGAGCTTCGCCAATGCACCGGAATGCATTGGTTGGCTGCATTGATGAGATGTACAGTGAGGGATCTTTTGTAGGATCCAGCGGACATGGAGGTGTGGTGTAGAGGAGTAAAAAACAGGCGGGTGAGAGAGGGATATCATATGTCGTGATACGATTTATAAGGGATTGTATTTCTTTCCAGAAAGGTTGGAGCACTGGACAGGTCCACCAGATGTGAAGTAGGGAGCCTAGAGTAGTATTGCATCTCCAACAGGTGGGTGGGAGACTGGGGTGAAATTTGTGGATCCGGTCGGGGGTTCGGTACCATTTGGAGAATATTTTATATCTGTTTTCTTGTACGGACACATTGAGGGAGCCCTTATGTATAATTGTGAAGATGTCTTCCCATTCTTTGCACGATAAATTTATATCAAGGTCCGATTCCCAGTGTCTAACTAGGTGGTCATTTTTGAGATCGTAGGGAGAAAATAAAAGGGCATAGATCTGTGATATGATGTGTTTCTGAGGTTCATTTCGGGAGCATAAGAGTTCGAATGGAGTGTAATCGGAGTGCCACGGTATCTTGGGTTTGGTTGTCTGAAGGAAGTGAGTGATTTGCATAGATTTGAAAAAAGAAAGTCCATATGCAGGGAATGTTGCGGTCATGATCTGGTGTGGCATTAATTCCCCATTTACAAAGAATTGTTTTGCTGTCAGTCCGCGACTCTCTGGAGGTACTGTCGGATCACTGGTCCGGATGTTCGCTGGGAATGCGGGGTTGTCAGTCAGTGGGGTCATGGGGCCAGGTGCGTTATATAATTTGGTGCGAGAACTGGCTAATCGAGAGTAGTGCAGTGTGGATCCTATGAGAGGATGGCGTGTAACATGTTTGGGAACGTGGGACGGGTGGAGCCATGGGAGGTGAGAAAGAGGGATTGCAGTGATTGATTGTTCAAGGCCAATCCAATCCTTGAGGTCCTTATGTAAATGCCAGTCCACAACTCTGGTTAGTTGGCATGCCCATTGATATTTTGCAATGTCCGGGAGGCCAAGGCCTCCTTTTAGTTTAAGAAGCGTTAAGCGATCCCAGCCTAATCTCGGAGTCTTGTAGGACCATATAAAGTTCCTACACATGTGTTTGAAAGAGGAGTGAAAGGACGGTGGGAGCTTGATCGGAATTGCTTGTAGCATATAGAGGAGTCTGGGTAATACATTCATTTTAATAATGGCGAGTCTGCCAAACCAGGAAAAGGATCCATGGTGCCATTTAAGAAGATCAGAGTGAATGGTTTGTAGCGCATTTTGGAAGTTCGAGGTGAATAAGTCTGTAAGTTTTAAGGGAATTTTAATACCTAAATAGGTAATTGCATGAGAAGCCCACTTGAAAGGGAAATTGGTCTTACACTGCGTTACCAAATTCGGTGGGAGGGAGATATTGAGAGCATGGGACTTTGCTAAAGTTTATTTGGAGATTTGAAAGTAATTTGAAATGAGCAAAGTCTTTAAGAAGGTTAGGGATGGTGGTCACAGGGTCCGTTAAGAATAACAATATGTTATCTGCATACGCCGCGACCTTGTATGTCTTTTGGTTGATTTGTATGCCTTTAATGTCCGGGTTGTCTCTTAATCTATTGAGGAAGGGTTCCATGGTGAGTAAGAATAGGAGCGGGGACAGGGGGCATCCTTGGCGGGTGCCGTTGGAAATCGAGAAGGCGGATGACAGGCGACCATTAACCCTTATCTTTGCTGTGGGAGAAGAGTATAGGAGCATTATCATTTTGATAAGGGAAGGAGGCAAACCTACAGTTTCTAGCGTTGCTACCATAAAGTCCCAGGCCACCCTGTCAAACGCCTTCTCGGCATCCAGAGACAAGAAAAATCCTTTAGTATTGGACGTGGTCAGCCAGTGATGGATGTTCAAGGCCTTGATGGTGTTGTCTCTGGCCTCCCTGCCAGAGACAAAACCAACCTGATCTAGTTTAATCAGTTTAGTTAGGAGGGGTTGTAATCGATTGGCTATGATTTTTGCGTATAACTTGACGTCCACATTGATCAGGGAGATGGGCCTATAATTAGAGACTACAGTGGGGTCTTTATCGGGTTTGGGAATCAGTGTTACGTGTGCTTCCAATAGATCTCTAGACGTAGAGGCATTGGTGGATATATCATTAAAGGCTGTGAGGAAGTGAGGTAGTAGGGCTGTAGGGAATGCTTTGTAGTAGCAAGTTGTGAGGCCGTCTGGGCCCGGACTTTTCCCGGGTTTTAGTTGTTTTAGGGCGGTCAGCGTCTCGTCCATGGTGATTGTCGAGGTAAGTGTTTCTGTATCTTCCGGAGGGAGGGGAGTGGGGGAGTATTGAGCTAGAAAAGAATTAATGGCTTCCTGTCGGGCGGATTTTTGAGTAGGGGAGGTATCAGTCTGCAGATTATATAAGTTGGAAAAGTATGTGACGAAGTGTTGAGCAATGTCATCAGTTTTGGTTAGGGGCGTACCATCGGGGCCATTAAGTTTGTGTATAGTGTGCGAGGCTTTCTTGGCCTGTAGTGCTCTAGCCAGCATTTTGCCGGCTTTGTTACTGAATTGATAAAACATCTTTTGTGATAGAGCGTATTTCCGGTGTAACGAAGTGTTTATTGCAGTAAGAAGTTCCTCTCTAGCTATAAGGAGGTCAGAGTGGGTGCTATGTGCTCTAGATGCTTTGTGTGATTTTTCCAGAGTGCGTATTCGTTGAGTTAGTTTGTCAATATGAGCTCGTCTCAATCTAGCTCTGGCAGCAGCTAAGGATATAAAATGGCCCCTCAGTACACATTTGTGAGCTGCCCATACGGTGGAAGGGTCGCTGTCATTTGTGGTGTTTTCTGAAAAGTATTGTGTGAGGAGGGTTAGAGTTTTGGAATGTACGTCCAGGTCGGAAAGGAGGGAATTGTCAAGTCTCCAAATGCGTGGTGTGGGTTGGATGGGGGGTAATGATAGAGTCATGGTAATTGGACAGTGATCCGACAGCACCATAGGTTCGATAGTGGCGTTAGTTAGGTACCGGAGGTCGGGTTGAGAGATAAAAAAGTAGTCCAGCCTGGAGTGTATTGTGAGGGGCAGAAAAAAATGTGTAGTCTTTACCATTAGGCTGGAGTGTGCGCCACGTGTCATGGAGTAAGAGCATGTGTAGTTCTGATTTAATAGTCTTGAGAGCTCTGTATGGGAGGACAGAGTTACCGTTGGAGGAGTCCATGTTCGGACAGAGAGTGACGTTGAAGTCACCTCCGACAATCAGTGTGCCCGAATGGAACGCTGTCAGATGGTGGAATGTATTACGGAAGAATGTAACTTGATGGGTATTTGGGGCGTATAAATTGGCTATGGTGAGCGGTTTATCATGTAGTGTACCTTTCAGGAATAAGTACCTCCCCTTCGGGTCCTGTTGGATGGTAACATTTTGGATAGGGCAGTGTTTCGAAATGAGGATAGAAACTCCGTTAGATTTGGCTTCGTCATTGGCCGCATGGTATACCTGGGGATAGTGATTGTCTCGTAATTTAGGGATGGAGTCTGATCTAAAATGAGTTTCTTGAACCAAGGCTACATGGATTTTGGACTTGTGTAATGAGGTAACAGTTGGGCGCGTTTCTCGGGTGTATAAGGCCCCTGTTAACTGAGCACAGTTTAAGTTGTGAATGGGGGTTTGGATCTGTCATAGTGGGGTTAGAGTCCTTAAGAGAGATAGTCTGATCGTGGGTTTGAGGCTTACGCTGTTAAAATAAGATCTATGTAGAGTAGGAGTGGAATAATTTACCGTGAGGGAAAAGGATATCATGGATCCTTGTTACACTCAGGGAAGATTATCAGTAAGGGTGAACAGAGATAGGCCCCCGCCCGCGGCGAACTGGGGGGGAATCTGAAACACTCCTGAAGAGCAACCAGCCATGTTTCTGAAAATGAGGAAGATACAATAATTGAAGATCAGAGTGAACAGTGGGGTAAGTTTATCGGGTTATTGCATTGAGGCGTGTTACACTGCGTTACCATTCGGTGGGAGGGAGTTTAAGTTGTGAGCATGGGTTTTGGATTGTCAAAGTTTTTTTGAAAGTAATTTATGAGCTATAAAGTCTTTAAGAAGGTTAGGGATGGTGGAGGCGTTGAGTATGTGTTATTGGCATAGCCTGATCTTGTATGTCTTTTTGGGGTTTGATGCTTAATCGCTGTTAAAATAAATCTATGTGAGGTAGGGAGTGAGTGGAATAGGAGCGGGGACAGGGGGCAATCCTTGGCGGGTGAAAAATTACGGATTGACCATTAGGATATCTTTGCTGTGGGAGAAGAGTATCATTATCTTTTGTAAGGGAAGGAGGAAGAAGTTGCGCCTTCTCGGTCCAGAGAGAAGTAGTATTGGACGTGGAGCCAGTGATGGATGTTCAAAGGCCTTGAGGCCCTGCCAGAGACCGAACCTGATCTAGGTATTTTATAACTTGACGTCCACATTGATCAGGGAGATGGGGCCTATAATTAGAGGGAATACGTGTAGCAAAGATCAGTCAAGAGAGCATTGGTGGATATATCATTAAAGTGTGCGAGGAAGTTATATGGAATGCTTTGTAGTAGCAAGTTGTGAGGCCGTCCCGGGCCCGGACCGGGTTTTAGTTGTTTTAGGGGCGGTCAGCGTCTCGTCCATGGTGAAGGTAAGTGTTTCTGTATCTTCCGGAGGGAGGGGAGTGGGGGAGTATGAGCTAGAAAAGAATTAATGGCTTCCTGTCGGGTGAGATTTTTGAGTAGGGGAGGTATCAGTCTGCAGATTATATAAGTTGGGTATTGACGAAGTGTTGCAATGTCATCAGTTTTGGTTAGGGGTAGTACCATCGGGCCATTAAGTTTGTGTTAGTGTGCGAGGCTTTTTCAGCTCTAGCCAGTGGCTTTGTTAACATCTTTTGTGAAAAGCGTATTTCCGGTGTAACAGTGTTTATTGCAGTAAGAAGTTCCTCTCTAGCTATAAGGAGTCAGAGTGGGTGCTATGTGCTCTAGATGCTTTGTGTGATTTTTTCGTTGAGGTTAGTTTGTCAATATGAGCTCGTCTCAATTAGCTAATGGATATAAAATGGCCCTCAGTACACATTTGTGAGCGATGCCCATACGGTGGAAGATTTCGCTGTCATTTGTGGTGTTTGCATGAAAAGTATTGTGTGAGGAGGGTTAGAGTTTTGGAATGTACGTCCAGGTTGTGGAAAGGAGGGAATTGTCAAGTCTCCAAATGCGTGTGTGGGTTGGATGGGGGGTAATGATAGAGTCATGGTAATTGGACAGTGATCCGACAGCACCATAGGTTCGATAGTGGCGTTAGTTAGGTATGGGAGGTCGGGTTGAGAGATAAAAAAGTAGTCCAGCCTGGAGTGTCTATTGTGAGGGGCAGAAAAAAATGTGTAGTCTTTACCATTAGGCTGGAGTGTGCGCCACGTGTCATGGAGTAAGAGCATGTGTAGTTCTGATTTAATAGTCTTGAGAGCTCTGTATGGGAGGACAGAGTTACCGTTGGAGGAGTCCATGTTCGGACAGAGAGTGACGTTGAAGTCACCTCCGACAATCAGTGTGCCCGAATGGTATGTATTACGGAAGAATGTAACTTGATGGGTATTTGGGGCGTATATAAATTGGCTATGGTGAGCGGTTTATCATGTAGTGTACCTTTCAGGAATAAGTACCTCCCCTTCGGGTCCTGTTGGATGGTAACATTTTGGATAGGGCAGTGTTTCGAAATGAGGATAGAAACTCCCTTAGATTTGGCTTCGTCATTGGCCGCATGGTATACCTGGGGATAGTGATTGTCTCGTAATTTAGGGATGGAGTCTGATCTAAAATGAGTTTCTTGAACCAAGGCTACATGGATTTTGGACTTGTGTAATGAGGATAACAGTTGGGCGCGTTTCTCGGGTGTATTAAGGCCCCGGATGTTAACTGAGCACAGTTTAAGTTGTGAATGGGGTTTGGATCTGTCATAGTGGGGTTAGAGGGGCGCGTTGTGGCGCAATGGCGCAATGCATAGTGGGGATTGTAGTCTTGGTATGCGACGAGGCGGGGCAAGCGGAAGTCGTAGAATCTTGTATGAGAGGAGGAGTCGAGAGGTGCGGATTGGAGGTAAGTGGTGGCGATGGGCGGGATCTTCCTGTAGCTTTGAGGGGTCCAAGGAGAAGATAGTTGGCGGCTGCAGTATAGTGAGCTAAGTCACAATGACAACATCACGTCTCGGTAAAACAGAGAAAATAAAAAATTAAAAAATAAGAGAGCGAGAGTGTCGATTGAAATTCGTTGGGATGGAGGTTGAAAGCTCGTTAGCTACCACATGATCTAGTGATCCCTCCTTGTTCTCCGGGTCTGCGGCTGGTGAAACGGGTTTCTGCGTTCACGAGGGCTCCGGTCAGCATTGCGAGGAGGCTGGGGGGAGGGGGAGCGGTTTCGTCTTCGACCCTGTTCCTGGGCTTCCATAGGGTCGGGTGCCGATGCAGGTCTGCATACCGCGGAGCGGCGGAATTCCGCGAACCATTCTGGTACTGCAACCAGTGGTATATTTAGAGTGTGGCAGAAGTGCGGGAGGTCCTCCGGAACTTTTAGATAGGCGGTGCGGCCCTGAGCCGTGGCAATTAGGCAGAACGGGAATCTCCACTTGTATTGAATTCCGTTGGTCTTGAGAGATTCGAGCAGCGGCCGCAAATCCCTCCGATGTTGTAGGGTGATAGTAGAGAGGTCCTGGTATATCTGCACTGTGTGCCCGGCATGTATAATCTGCTGCCTGCCTCTGGCTCTCCTGAGTATTTCTTCTTTAAGCTTGAAGTCAGGTAGGCAGCAGATTATGTCTCGTGGTGGATCCGTCTCCCTTCCTTTAGGTCGCAGAGCGCGATGAACACGATCCATGGCAATTGGGGTGAGGGGTGGATGTTCCAGGATGCCATTGAACAGGCTAGTTACCTCAGCCTGTACCTGCGGACCCTCTACGGCCTCTGGAAGACCCCGGACCCTCAGATTATGGCGGCGTCCCCTGTTGTCGAGGTCTTCCAGGTGCCTCTGCATGTCTCTCAGTTGCAGGGTGTGTGTGTCCACATGATGTGTGGTCTTCTTAATTTGGAGTTCCTGCTTGTCCACAACCTCTTCCACCTGAAGCACCCTAGTGTTAAGGGCGCGGATGTCCAGGCGGAGTTCCGATATGGCCGCCGATAGTGTGTCCTTTATGTCCGCTGCAATGGCGCGGAGGTCCTGGATATTGAGTTGAGGTTGTGATGAGGGTGGTAGTTCCAGCGGTTCAAGCTCCAAGGTGCGTCCTGAAGGGTCCGGTGGTGGAGGAGAGGAGCGGGAGCCATCAAATGCTTGAGGAGGGTCATGCAGGGCGGGAGCTGGGGCCTGAGAAGATCTGAGGCGATTCGGCGCCATGTTGTCCCTATGCGAGCTGAACATGTCCGGAATGTTGGAGGAAAGACCCCCGCCGGTTCTCCGCGGAGAGCGGGAACGGGAGGTGGAGGAGTTTCTTGAGGCAGTCCCCATCTTTTTCAGTAGTTAGGGTGAGGAAAGTCTCGGTTAGGCTAAAGGCAGGTCGTTCGGTAGCGGGAGTGAGGAGATTAAGCAGCCATCTTCATGCCTGGTCAGGCCACGCCCCTGCATTACTGTATTTAACTGCTCGATAGGCTTATTTTGGGCCTGGCTGGTTCACATGTATGTGTTTTGTCAGCCCACATTTGCGCAGGCATGGCAGCCCATTCATTTGAATGGGCTGCCATGCCTGCGTTTCCTGCAGAAAAAATGTGCATGCATCATGTAATAGGCATCATTTATATAAAACGTCCTGTGAGCCTCCACTAACAATAATAAACCTATAAGTCCTCTTTGAATCAGCTGCAAGCGGTAAACATGTCTCATAAACCATGTAAAAGTACTAAGTATCAAAGTTATAAGCATAAAGCCTCTGAACTGGTAAACATATATCCTCTACACCGTGGTAATAATAATGTATAAAATAACAAGTGCTTAATAGCCAAATAATAAAGTGACAATGTGCAGACTTGGAAAGATTGATTTTGAAGTTAGAGAACATTTGGAAAGTAGAAAAGGCTGACAATACGTTAGGTGGTGAGATGCGTGGTTGCTGGATAAAAAATAGAATGTCATCGGCATACGCTGCATATTTGTGAGTTTTGTTGCCTACCTGGATGCCCTGTATATTAACGTTATGCCTAATTGTAGCCAGAAAGGGTTCTAAAGTAATAGCGAATAGGAGTGGGGATAAGGGGTATCCCTGTCTGGTCCCGTTATGTATGTGTAAATGAGTCACTTAGTGTGCCATTTATGCGAATTTGTGCAGTGGGGTTTGAATAGAGGGAGGAAATACGATGATACATCTTAGGACCCAATCCAAAGTGGCGGAAGGTCAGTTTGACAGTCCCAATCCACCATATCAAATGCTTTTTCGGCATAGGTGGAGAGCAGTAGGGTGGATTGGGCGCGTCTCCGTACATATTGGATTAGGGATATTGCTCGAAGGGAGTTATCCTTAGCTTCTCTATTGGGTATGAAACCAGTTTGATCCATTGAGATCCATCTGGGTATGAGGGGGAGTAAGCGATTAGCCATGACTTTAACGTAGTTTGACATCAATATTTAACAGTGAAATTGGCCTGTAGCTGCTACATAGAGTGGGATCCTTTCCGGGTTTGGGGATGACCGTAATGTGGGCTGAGAGGGATTCTGGACGTAACCCTGAGGTGTGCGAGATTGAATTGGCATATGCTGTGAGGGGGGGGGGGAGCACGATATCGCTAAATGTTTTATAATATAAAATGGTGTACCCATCAGGTCCGGGGGCTTTACCTGTAGGAGAAGATTTCAAGGCTGCCTGGAATTCCTCAACTGAGAATTCAGCTTCCATTTCCTCAAGAGCTGAGCTAGAAAATTTAGGTAGGTTAGCTTCCTTCAGGTAGGTGAGCATGTGGCTACGTTTCTCTTTTGGAGATAGAGAGAATGAATCGCTTGTAACTCTGTATAGATCTGCGTAAAACTCTCTAAAAGCTTTGGCGATATGTGGAGTTGCATGTGCAAGTTCACCAGTTGGGAGTTTTAATTTAGGGATAAATGATTTGGTCTGTTTAGCTTTAAGGGATCTCGCGAGTGGTCTGCTAGGTTTATTCCCCCATTCATACAGTTTTTTTCTTTTTAGTGTCTAAGTCAAGGAGGTTTTTTTAGTTCCTCACGTTTCAGTGTGAGGGCTTTGAGGTGGGATGTATGTAAAGTAAGTTTATGTTGCTTGTCAAGGTCAGCTATTTGTTGTAACACCTGCTTAATTTGCTGACCATGCTTCCTTTTTTTTCCTGGCTCCCAGTTCAATAAGTCGACCTCTCATAGTAGCTTTATGAGCTTCCCATACAATTGTGGGAGAGGTCTCGGAGGGTTTATTTTCCTTTAAAGTATTGTATTAAATGGGAGGATAACATGGAAACCTCAGTTTGGTTAGAAAGGAGAGAATCATTGAGTTTCCAGCTATTAGATCGGTGAGCTAAGGTGGGCATGGTCAGGCGCATCGACACAGGTGCATGGTCTGATATAGTTGCAGTGCCTATATGAGTAGATTGCAGGAGCGGGAGATGGAAGTGATCTAAGAATATGTTATCTATTCTGGAATAAGATTGGTGCGTTTTGGAGAAATGGGAAAAATCCTTTTCTTTAGGGTGGAGTAGGCGCCAGACATCTAGCAGTTGAAGGTCTCTGAGTATTTTTAACGAATTCCAGACGTTTAAATTAAATCTTAGAGCGGCCTTGGGAGGTATCAAGTGTGGGGTTGAGTGGCATATTTATGTCACCTGCAAAGATGATTATTCCTTTGGCGAAGTGTGATAGTTTAGTGAGCGTTTGGGAGAAAAAAGTAGGCTGGTTATGGTTCGGACAGTATATATTTGCTAGAGTACATTGGGTGTTACCTAGAAAGCCCCTAAGAAAAAGAAAACGGCCATGATCATCCGCTAGCATGTCTGAGAGGCGAAAGGGTACATTTCCACTAAACCCAATGGCCACACCTTTAGCTTTGTTAGTATCTGATAGGCTATAATACCACTGGGGAAAGTGGGGTGAGGTCAGTTTGACAGGTGTTGAGTGGGTTAAATACGTTTCTTGAAGAAAGGCAATAGAACAAGCAGACTTCTTCAGTTCACGCGTTACTTAAACCCCTGTCATTGTATGAGGTGATTGTAATGCCGCGTACACACGAAGGGACTATCCCGCGGGATTATCCGCTGGGCTCGAGTCCAGCGGACAATCCCCTCGTGTGTGGGCCTTCGACTGACTTTTTTACCAAAAAGTCCGGCGGACTAGGTTTTAAGTTTTGTTTTAAAATTATCCGCTGGACTTGGCAGTCCGGCGGACAATACGGTCGTCTGTAGTATGGTCCGGCGGACCAAAAAGGACGCATGCTCAGTAGCAAGTATTTTTCTAGTATTTTTCTTTTTCTAGTCCCGTCGTACGTGCTGTACATCATCGCGTGAACCGCCAGACTTTTAGCGTGATCGTGTGTGTGGTCAAGTCCGTTCGCTTTCAAGTCCGCTGAAGCCCAGCTGGAAAGTCCGGCGGATTGTCCGCTGGACTAGGCCCGGCGGACAAAGTCCCTTCATGTGTACGCGGCATTAGTGTGGCCATTATGGTAGCTGGGCAGGGGAGGGAAAGAGAGGGAGGGTAGAGGATAGAGGTAGTTTGAGAAAGAGAGAATGTGGAAAGTGAGTCTATGTAGAGAACATAATCACGTATTAACCCACTTGTGGGAAATATCAGTGTAACATGCAGAATTCTGCAGTGGCCGCTGTGGGGAGAGAGAGAACAGACAGCTATCCAGATCTCCAAAAAGGGATCGAATATAGCAACTTGTAGGCCGCCTGTTCTCACCAACCCCAGGAGGAGGGGGGCAGGGGGTGTACCGTAGGAGAGGCACATAGGAGCAGTGTGCTCCGCCAGCACTCGGCCTGATGTTGTAAACCATAAGAAATAAGCTCCAATAAAATAAGTGTTAAGAAAACAACAACAACAAAAAAAAAAACACCTAATTGAATGTAACTACAAGTTGTTTTGCCTATTTCAATAAACATGGTAAGAACATAGATAAAGGTACCCAATATATCAAAAGGGCCGTGTCATCAGGGCAATCTCGGGTGGAGTTTGCAGAAATATCCCAGAGGTCTGGTTGCATCTTGTGTAACTCTGAGACATTGGGTATCTGTGTTTAGAAAAAGGATGTGGGCGTATAGATATACCTCTCATCCATGCTTTTGTGCGGATCCTGGGTTTGACGTACGCCTTTTCTTTGACAGGGTTTTTTGCCATTGAGAGTCCAGGATGGCCGAAAATTTAGGAACGGGGGTCTTGCCAGTCCGGGAGTTCCATCTGTGGCAAGTTAAGATCCTTCAGGAAAATGAGAGCTCCTTGGGGAACCGGAGAGTGTGAGAGCGCCTATTTTTAGTAGTGATTAAGCATGCCGGGAAGC
The DNA here is from genome assembly GCA_028564925.1 of Lithobates sylvaticus. Classification (NCBI taxonomy): domain Eukaryota; kingdom Metazoa; phylum Chordata; class Amphibia; order Anura; family Ranidae; genus Lithobates; species Lithobates sylvaticus. The sequence goes on from CM053026.1 coordinate 237,397,335, forward strand.
CCCATATGTATGTAATCCCATCAGAGCGCAGGTGTTCCAGGAGTGGTTTTAGAGCTCTGCGACAGTCTAAGGTCTCCTTGGATAGATCTGAAAAGATGCTGATGTCTGCTCCATCGAAAACAATGCTAGGGATGTTCCGCATTTTAATCATGATGGCGTTTTTTTTCTTCAAAGTAGCACAAGCGGCAGATAACATCTCTAGGTTGGTCTGAAGCAACATTGCGGGGTCGCAGAGCGTGGTGCACCCGATCGAATCGCAGTGGGTCGTGACAGGGTTACCCAGTATTGTATTAAAAATACAGCGGATCGATGGTTCGAGATCGTTATCTCCAGTGCCTTCGGGCAACCCTCTGATATGCAAATTGCTTCTGCGATTGCGTTTTTCGATATCTTCAAGTTTATATAGGGAGGCACGATGAGTAAAAGCTAGCTGCGTAATAGTCTCTTGCAATTCTCTTATGGCTGTTGCATGAGAGTCCTGTCTTTGCTCTGTCTCCTCTACTCTGCCTAGGATGTGCGCCATATCTGCCCTCACACCAGTGATCTCCTTCTTTTCTAGATTTCTCTAGGCTGCGAAACATCCCTGCAAGTTCTTTTTTAACTTCACTCACCAGTGTAGACATTTCCGAGCCTGCGGGAGATTCGGGGTCCGAGCAGCAGGATGAGGCAGGGGAGCTCTCTCTGACGGAAGCGAGGAGAGAGAGATACTCAGACGCGAGGCTCTGGCCTGTCCGCCTCGTGCTCCGGGACTGGATCTTCCGGTGGCTATATGGCCCTGGATGGAGCCGGCAACGGCCTGATTGATTGCCGATTCCCTTCCCAATTCTCTTACCAAGTGTGGAGCGGGGTTTAGGTGTCTTGGCTGGCATATCTGGATCTGTAAGGCTGAATGCTGGACGGAGCTCTCCTTACTCGCGTCTGATCAGCTCCATGCGCAGGCCACGCCCCTGCAAAGTTCAAATTGATCCAATTTACAGGTGCTCCATGCGATTCAGTATGCTGTGAACGTGATGCGATAATTCAGATGCTGTGTTCTCACCCAAGTGCCCCCCAACACCCCAACCAAGTAATGAAGGCTCACCTTAAGGTGTGTGACCTTGCTGTTAAGTTTGATCAATACACGCTTTGGAAGCACTACAGGGTTCAGCAGTGTGTCCCGAATCCTGGATCAATTGCCAATGTGCCTCAGTAAATCAATGAAAAAAGGATCTCATAGTGTAGCATGCTTATGCAATTTATTGAAAAAAAAATAAACAGGTCCCACACAGGGTACTCACAATATCCAGGCGCTTCAGTGCACCATTCTACATCAAGCAAAAAAACGAATGGTTGAAACCGGCCGGTAACGGGATGGTATGCTGATCGTTCCTAACAGCTGATCTGCTAAGCGTGCTGTCCCTTCCCCTACATGTGTCGATACAAGGGAATTTCGTATCTTCCTCAGGGGGTGATGTATGTGTTTTGGCGGCCCACATTTGCGCAGGCACAGCAGCCCATTCATTTGAATGGGCTGCCATGCCTGCGTTTCCTGCAGTAAAAAATTTAGGCCAAGTTTTTAAAAACACAGTGCGTTTTGTGTGTGCAGGAACTGCAGGTAAGTTGCATGGTGCAAAAACAGAATGGATTTCAAGGCCACTGCAATTTTAAAATGTGGCATGCACCTTTTTTTTCTGCAGGAAACGCAGGCATGGCACCCCATTCAAATGAATGGGCTTCTGTGCAAATGTGGGCCGCCAAAACACATACATGTGAATGTGTGATGTGACAATGGCTGCAATGTAATTGGGGTGCTGTGATGTGTAAAGGGGCACTGTGACATGAAGGGGACTCATAATGGGGGCGCTGTGATGTGATAAGGGGCACTGTGATGTGTAAAGGGGCACCATAATGTGGAAATGTCTGCAATGTAATGGAGTGCTGTGATGTGAAGAGGCTGCAATGTAATGGAGTGCTGTGATGTGAAGAGGCTGCAATGTAATGGAGTGCTGTGACATGAAAGGGAACTGAGGACACTGCTACGTGCGACTGCTGTGAAGGGGGTCTGCAAAGTTTTTTTTTTTTTTTTTTTTTTTTTAAGATAATTTTATGTGTGTGTTTTGAGATGTTGGGGTGAACCATATTAAAGACCGTTACCGGTAAGTCTATTGAGGGTTTTTTTCTCTTTATTTAACACTGTCCGTTTAAAAACAAAAAACTGATCACTGTTTTTGCTGTCACAAAGAATGTAAATGGTGACACTACTGTGACAGTAATATGTACTCTTTATGGAGGAATCTGGGGTCTCAAAGACCCCAAATCCCTACTTTGCACTTAAAAGTATTCAAACCGCCAAAATCTGCGTGCCATTGGCAGCTGAATAACCTGGAAGTGGTGTTATGACGTTGCTTCCGGGTTACTACATCAGAGACACGATCAAAGCTGATTCCAGTGGGACGGGAGACCCGGGCGCAGCGGCGGGAGGGGGAGACGTCCCCTCCCGCTGCTCGTGATAACGGCCGAGTGGCTCATTAGCTGCATCGGTTATCATGAGAAAACCGCCAGCTCTAAAAAAACGGTACCGGGGTGATGCCTCTGGCTCCAGGCATCACCTCCGGTACAACCACTTCAACAAAATGACGTACAAGTACGTATTTTTGCGTGAAGTGGTTCATGGTATCCCAGTCTTAGTTCGTAGAGTTCAATATTGAATTGGCCCACCCTTTGCAGCTATAACAACAGCTTTAACTCTTCTGGCAAGGCTGTCCACAAGGTTTAGGAGTGTCTATGGGAATATTTCACCATTCTTCCAGAAGCGTATTTGTGAGGTCAGGCACTGATGTGGAGAAGGCCTGGCTCACAGTTTCTGCTCTAATTCATCCCAAAGGTGTTCTATCTGGTTGAGGTCAGGACTCTGTGCAGGCCAGTCAAGTTCCTCCAACCCAAACTTGCTCATCCATGTCTTTATGGACATTGCTTTGTGCACTGGTCCAAATCATTTGGTGGAGGGAGTATTATGATGTGGGGTTGTTTTTTAGGGGTTGGGCCCCTTGGTTCTAGTGAAGGGAACTCTTAAAGTGTCAGCATACCAAGACATTTTGGACAATTTCATTCTCCCAACTTTGTGGGAACAGTTTGGTGATGGCCCCTTCCTGTTCCAACATGACTGCACAACAGTGCCCAAACAAGGTCCATAAAGACATGGATGAGCGAGTTTGGGGTGGAGGAATTTGACTGGCCTGCACAAAGTCCTGACCTCAACCTGATAGAACACCTTTGGGATGAATTGGAGCGCAGACTGCGAACCAGGCCTTCTCGTTCACATCAGTGCCTGACCTCACAAATGCACTTCTGGAATAATGGTTAAACGTTCCCATAGACACTCCTACGCCTTGTTATATAGCCGTTATAGCTGCAAAGGGTGGGCCAACTTAATATTGAACTCTACGAACTAAGACTGGGATGCCATTAAAGTTCATGTGCTTGTAAAGGCAGTCACCCCAATACTATGTGATTGCATGACCTGAAGATTTTGTTATACTTTTGTACTTTATTGTTTATGAAGGGGTTTCATGTGTGTCTTTATTCTGGAGCTCTGGCCTCAGCTTTAAGTTCTTCTATTTTTTCAGCGGGGCTTGTGGTGAAGTCAAACTGGCCTTTGAAAAATTAACATGCAAGAAAGTGGCTGTGAAAATGATAAGCAAGCGCTCATTTCGGATGAGTTCTGCTTCTTTGGTAAGTAGGATTTTGATACTCTTACCTATGTTTTCTGGTGCATTTAGTTTATAGAAAAGGTTGTATGAAAACGGTTTGTTTTTCTAATTCCTAAAACAAAATGCTATAGTTTGTTAAAATCAAGCATGTTGTGTTGGTTTTGTCTTTTTGTATATTATCTGCTATGCTCACCAACAAATGCATTGCACAATTGATTTGCTTGGAAACTTGGTCTCTTAGGACATGAACTAAAAAAATGTAAAATCTTTTTGTCTGTAGAACCACACCATTTCCGCAGGCACAGAAATTGAAATTCTAAAAAAAATGAGTCATGTAAGTAAAAGTATTGACGTATACATTTTGTTGTTATTTTATGATGGTGAAAATATTCAATGCACACTTAAAGTGTAAGTTTAGTCAGAACATTAAGTCCTACTAAATCAACTCAGGCTGGCCCCTTTTGCAGGTATAGCAAATGTAAAACATTAAAAATAAGTGCCTATACTGTTTAAAATAAAGTAATAAACGGTCTCACCCTGCTCTGCACATGCTTAGTTGCTCTCCATGTTTAGGCACTGCCAAGTTTGTAGAAGCCAATCTGCTAACAGCCTTAAAGTGGAATTAAACTCTCCTATCCTTTACAGCCAAGGAAGCTGCTTCTGTTTGATCTGTAACTGCCATGGTGCTGCACATGTGATCAGTTATGTCACCAGCCATTTGATGATTTGACTGTTTGAGGACACAAGCAAATGTGACAGTTGGCAATCCCAGCATTCCAGGAATGTAACTGTTTTTTTTTTAAAGTGTTAAATTGATGGGCTTAGTTCCTCTTTATTATTTTCCTGCTGTTCAGGGACTCTGGGCTTCAGCAAAATGGCAGCCTCCAGCAAGAAGAAACAGTAGCAATACCGGAGGCAGCTTACAGCACACACTAATTTTGGTAGCATAATTATTAATGTGGAATGTATGTTCCTTGCTAAAGAACATTATTTTTTTATCAAGTTGTTATGGGTTAAGTGCAACTTTTAGGTAACATCATTAAATATCTATAGCATTAGAAATAGCGCCTGCAATCCGCCCTCAAACTGTTGCACCATTGTCTGCAGTGTGAAAGCCCGAGGGCTTTCACACTGCAGCGGTGCGCTGGCAGGGCGTCACAAAAAGTCCTGCCAGCAGCTTCTTTGGAGTGGTAAAGGAGCGGTGAACTCACCGCTCCTCCACCGCTGCTCCCCATTGAAATCAATGGGGCAGCGCTGTAATACCGCAGACAAAACGCCGCCATTGCGGTGTTTTGCCGGGGGTTTTAACCCTTTCTTGGCCGCTAGCGGGGGGTAAAAGAGCCCCGATATCGGCCGAAATGCGCCGCAAATCCGACGGTAAAACGCTGCTAAAAGTAGCAGTGTTTTACCACCGATGCTATGGGCAGTGTGGTGTTAAAGGGGTCTAATGGTGTTTTATTCCAGACTAAATTCTTCACACCAGTGTTTTCTAACCTTTTAAATAATATTAAACGCGAATGCAGTTTGCATTATACAAAATTCTTTATCTTTTTCAGCCTTGTATCATTAAGATTGAAAACTTCTTTGACACAGAGGACTATTTTTACATCGTTTTGGAGTTGTGAGTAATGTACTGAATATTTCTTAAGAAATTTTTAGTTACAGCAATCTAACATTTTATGTAAAGGATGTTATCTATGATGCTCCAGACCCTAAGTATTTAAAGTAGGGATCCTCAAACTACAGCCCCCCAGCTGTTGCGGAACTACACATCCCATGAGGCATTGTAAAACTCTGACATTCACAGACATGATTAGGCATGATGGGAATTGTAGTTCCTGAACAACTGGAGGACCGTAGTTTGAAGACCCCCTGATTTAAAGGAAAAATATAGTTAATTTTCAGTGAGCCCATGAGGTTTTTTTTTTTTTTTTTTGTGTGTATTTACTTTAACTTTCACATCATTTACAAGCTTGCTCATTCCTGTAATTGCTATAGTACTGAAGTATACCAAATTTGAGGGGCAAATACTGGTCACCTTTTTAAAATGCACATTGCTATGTTGTCATACTGAGCTACTAGCTTCAATTCTTTTCTGAACAAGTATACAGATCAGTTTAGTCAGAAGTCCTATAGTGCATACATTTTTTTCATCCTATGTCACCTATCATTTCCTAGCAGGGAGGATGTCCTACCCTCTTGTATTTATGTGTGAGTGCTCATTAGTCAAGGATTACTGTGAGCCCAGGCTGCATGATGACTCTGAGGAGGATCTGTGACAAACTGGGCCTACTGATAGTGAATTCAGTGACGCTGGCTGTCATTGGGCCTAGAGGACTAGTGATATCTAGTAACGGAAGGGAGGTTCTGCAGGGTAATGGGGGGGGGGGGGGGGGGGGGGCATCTCCAGATTTTGCGGCAAAGGCTGTGTTGTGTTTTTTTTTTTTTCAGCCATCGCTCCCCCACTGCTTTCTTCATCTGTGGGAATGCAGATGCCCTGTGATAGTGCTAAATTGCTCTGGTTAAAGGTTATATAGGGTTTAGGACTCTTCACACCCCCCCATGTGATCGGGCTGCTACTTGGTGATTGGGTTAATCATGCACCCAGTGATGCTTTGTGAGTGGAATGTGAATGAATCCACCCTCCATAACCATAAGTACAAGGTACAGTGGTGTGAAAAAGTGTTTGCCCCCTTCCTCATTTCCTGTTCCTTTGCATGTTTGTCACACTTAAGTGTTTCGGAACATCAAACCAATTTAAACAATAGTCAAGGACAACACAAGTAAACACAAAATGCAATTTGTAAATGAAGGTGTTTATTATTAAAGGTGAAAAAAAATCCAAACCATCATGGCCCTGTGTGAAAAAGTGATTGCCCCCCTTGTTAAAACATACTATAACTGTGGTTGTCCACACCTGAGTTCAATTTCTCTAGCCACACCCAGGCCTGATTATTGCCACACCTGTTCACAATCAAGGCATCACTTAAATAGGAGCTGCTTGACACAGTAAGGTCCACCAGAAGATCCTTAAAAGCTACACATCATGCCGAGACCCAAAGAAATTCAGGAACAATTGAGAAAGAAAGTAATTGAGATCTATCAGTCTGGAAAGGGTTATAAAGCCATTTCCAAAGCTTTGGGAATCCAGCGAACCACAGTGAGAGCCATTATCCACAAATGGCGAAGACATGGAACAGTGGTGAACCTTCCCAGGAGTGGCCGGCCGCCCAAAATTACCCTAAGAGCGCAGCGACGACTCATCCAAGAGGTCACAAAAGACCCCACAACAACGTCCAAGGAACTGCAGGCCTCACTTGCCTCAGTTAAGGTCAGCGTTCATGCCTCCACCATCAGGAAAAGACTGGGCAAAAATGGCCTGCATGGCAGAGTTCCAAGGAGAAAACCACTGCTGAGCAAAAAGAACATCAAAGCTCGTCTCAATTTCTCCACAACACATCTAGATGATCCCCAAGACTTTTGGGACAACATTCTGTGGACCGATGAGACAAAAGTGGAACTCTTTGGAAGGTGTGTGTCCAAGTATATCTGGCGTAGAAGGAACACTGCATTTCAGAAAAAGAACATTATACCAACAGTAAAATATGGTGGTGGTAGTGTGATGGTCTGGGGCTGTTTTGCTGCTTCAGGACCTGGAAGACTTGCCGTGATAAAAGGAACTATGAATTCTGCTGTCTACCAAGAGATCCTGAAGGAGAATGTCCGACCATCTGTTCGTGTACTCAAGCTGAAACGAACTTGGGTTCTGCAGCAGGACAATGATCCTAAACACACCAGCAAGTCCACCACCGAATGGCTGAAGAAAAACAAAATGAAGACTTTGGAGTGGCCTAGCCAAAGTCCTGACCTGAATCCTATTGAGATGTTGTGGTATGACCTTAAAAAGGCCGTTCATGCTCGAAAACCCTCTAATGTAACTGAATTAGGACAATTCTGCAAAGATGAGTGGGCCAAAATTCCTCCAGGACGCTGTAAAAGCCTCATTGCACGTTATCGCAAACGCTTGGTTGCAGTTGTTGCTGCTAAGGGTGGCCCAACCAGTTATTAGGTTTAGGGGGCAATCACTTTTTCACACAGGGCCATGATGGTTTGGATTTTTTTCACCTTTAATAATAAACACCTTCATTTACAAATTGCATTTTGTGTTTACTTGTGTTGTCCTTGACTATTGTTTAAATTGGTTTGATGTTCCGAAACACTTAAGTGTGACAAACATGCAAAGGAACAGGAAATGAGGAAGGGGGCAAACACTTTTTCACACCACTGTATTTCTCTTCACTTGAGCTGGTGATTGAGTCAGTTCCACCCAAACAGAAGAGAATGTTTGACTGGTATTAAGGCTTTGGTCACATGGGCTGCTGCATATGCAGGTTGTGCTTCTTGCTTAGTAGTTCTGCCAAATGGTTGTGCCTTTCCATCCCTCACAATGCTCGTTTACAAGTCGGGGGACTGGTTGAATGCAAAACACTGCTCATATCTCTACAAAGACAAGATGTTATCTCTATGAATATTAAAAAGGGTGGCTAAATATTTGATGTAAAAAACAGGGAACTATTTGGGAACTATCTTCAAATCTACATATTGTTTCACACTTGTGTAATATTAAAATGTGATATTACATGTAAGAGTTATAAAATAGATTTAAAAAAAAAAAAGCATTATTCCAAATATTTGCTCACTATAGTCTATGTTTAACCACTTCCCCCTGCCCATTGCCTATAAACTGCGTACGGGAAGCAGCACTGATGCAGGTTAACATTACCCCACATTGTTGGCTCCTGTCAGGCTGCATGTGAACTCTCAGACAGCAGTGCCAGCCTGCCCCAGTGTTCCTGATCACTGCCCCAGTGTAGTCATAATAAACAATGCAGCCAGCACCTACCACCTGTCCCAGTGCTCACAATGATCACCCCATATGCCACATCGCCATACCTTATACCAGCATCCTGATTATTACTATTGTTATACAGGATTTATATAGCACCGACAGTTTAAGCAGCACTTTACAACATAAGGATCACTGTCATACCCCATACCAGCGTCCGGATCACTGCCATACGTCATACCAGTGTCTGGCATTTTAGGGTCTCATCTGAACAATTTTTAAATGTATAGCCCATAGTTTGTATACTATAACTTTCAAACACACTAAATTATATACACTGTTTTGGGTTATTTTTTTTCACAAAAAAATGTAGCGGAATACATTTTGGCCTAAATGTTATGAAGATTTATTTAATTGCAAACATTTTTTTTTTTCTTTCTTAATTTGCAGTATTTTTTCATTTTATATATAACAAAAAAAAAACCCAGTGGTGATTAAATACCACCAAAAGGCTCCATCTGTCTCCAAAAAATTATAAAAATGTTTTATGGTTACAGTGTCGCATGACTGAGCAATTGTCACTCAAAGTGTGACAGCGCTGAAAGCTGAGAATCATCCTGGACTGGAAGGGGGAGAAAGTGCCTGGACTTTAAGTGGTTAAAGCAGAGAGCAAAGTTATTTTACAATTCAATAACTAGATGAGCCCCACTGTAGTCCATTGACACTGGAGTGATTTCACTTCCAGTGAAAGGAGTGGGCTAATTTTATAGAACAGAATATACTCAACATAGTGTGTACATGGCACAGAAAATAACACTAGTCCTCTAGGCTCAATGACAGCCAGCTTCACTGAATCAGTAGGCCCAGGTTGTCACAGATCATCCTCAGTCATCATGCAGTCTGGGCTCACAGTACTCCTTGACTGAGCAGCACTCACACATAAATACAAGAGGGAAGGACAGCCTCCCAGCTAGGAAATGATCGGTGACATAGGATGAAAATAGGTTTTTAAAAGCAAAATACATCAGACGGGCAGAACCTAAAGTCTGAAGTTCAGCTAAAAAACTTATCTTGAGGGTACCTCCGGGTTAGAGCCCATCTGTTCTCAGTCTTCCCTTTTTATATTGGGATGATATCTCTGACATGTGCCCTGAGAATCATATTTATGTCAAAAGCTCTGCAACGAACAGCTGGAGGAAAAAAAATCGATGTAACTAGCTAAATTACAGGTCAGGCTATCTATCTATCTGCTAATGTTGACCTTCCGGTGGATTCGTTAGGAGTTAATTGGGTTTTTGTGTCTTCAATATATGGTAAAAGTGAGGGGTGACTGGATGCTGTTTTAAACAGAAAACATACTGTTTTTGGAGGGATTCCATTCATTAGGGCTCTTTGTAGAATATTTCTAATTTCTTTGTCAACTGTAGGATAGGATGATTTTTTTTTTCTCTATTGTCTATAACTAAACCCCCACTTTATCTGCCTGTCTAGATCATGAGATCTTGATTTTTCTTTGAACGTTATGACCACCTATCTTACCTCTCTGGTCAAATTGTGCACCAATCCTGTTTCTATTATTTTGGCTAAATCTGAATGTATTGGCTGGTAAACATTTTGAAACCTAGTGCGCTTTGGTGTGATGAGGATAGAAGGCTGATCTCTGTTTCTCCAAAGGCACCCAGAGCATTGAAACCTAAAATCCAGCCTTTTTACCATCCTTCATTTCATCAAGAATATTCTGAGCTTCCGCATCATCCGCTTGCAAAGAACTGTTAGATTTAGTTCCTCTCTGGGGGCAAAGTACATTATTTTTTATTTTTTTTCCCCTAAAACAGACATTTCTATTTCATTTAATAGACTGATTTTGTTGTTTACTCAAATGGTCATTAGCTGACTTTAAATTTTTTTTTTTTTTGTTGTTGGGCCATTCTTCCCTCTGTGCATATTTTCTTTCCTCCCATCTTTGGACTTTTTATTATTTCTAAAAAATGTTCTGCATCACTAATAATTGTCCTGCTCCATTTAGAGTCCATTTCTTAGAACTGTCGCCTTCAGCCATGTAACAGGCTTCAGCTACCAGAAAATGGTCTTTAAAGACTAGCTGTGTGACTTTGGTGCAAGCTATGTTTCTTACGCCTTACTAAAAACATTGTATTTTGATGTTAAAAAAAAAAAAAAAAAAAAAAATACATAAGCCACATAACTAATGTAATTCAGACTATTCTGAACAAAACATACAAGACACATTCACCAGACAGTTTTACTTCTCTTCCAAGCAAACCAGGATATCCTGGTTTTGTTTATTGGTTCTGCAAAGCCGTTGACCTTAAAGTATATGTGAAACCTCACCTTGTAAAACACCCTGTTTAGTTTAGTTTCAAATACTAAAATACCTCACATTTTCTCTTTTTTATAAGCGATCACATGATCTCTGTTCTCAGCTGCATAAGGGCTTTAGAGAGGTAGGGAGACTGCAGGGGAGGGGGGGGGGGGGGCATGTCAGCAGGAGGCAGAGAAACGGCAGGACACTGATCTTCCCAATGATTAGCTGAAAGGGGGGGGGGGGGGGTGCCAGCACAAGTCTGACCAATCGAGAACGGGGAGGCTGTGCTCCCAGCAAAGCTAGGAGCTTCCATGCCCAGCATGGTCATTTGAAGTAGAAAAGCAGGGGGACTGGTAGGGTAACCAGGATTTTCACACATAGGAAGCAATGCAAAGAGAACAGGATACGTTTTAGCACAAAGACATGGTAACAGTCACATATCAGGAATATGAAATGTTGGAGTAACATACAATTTAATGTTCTCTTTGTACTTCTTTACTTTAGATAAGGTAATGTAGTAATCTGGTGATCCACTTTTTTTTTTCAGGATGGAAGGAGGAGAATTATTTGACAGGGTATTGGCAACATCCGGACTTAAAGAATCAACTGCAAAACTTTATTTTTATCAGATGCTGCTAGCTGTTCAGGTAACATCAAATTTAAAAGAGATGTATGGTGGTGTTTTTTTTATAGATTTTTTAAGAATCGTAGGTAAATGCATGATTCATAAAAATGTCCCCCAGCGCCTCTAACACTGAGAACTGAGCGATCGAACACCACCGACTGCTTAGTTCTCCCTTAGCGGAGAGTCAGTCACTGGCTCCCTGCTCTGCACCCCCTCCCCTGCGCTCACTGGAGCGCTGGGCTGTGGAGGGAGCGGCCGGCTCAGCAGCTCGCTGAAAGCCAGGCATGTGGGCGGATCCCAACTTCTTTGTCGCGATCTTGCCCGAGCGTGCACCGGCTTCGTGATGCTTCAGCCCGCTGTCTGCTGAAAATGGGTCACAGGAGTGCAGAACGTACTGCATTCTTGTGATCCACAGGATAAGTACAGTTGAACGATATTTGGCTGTACTCCTTCAATTAAAAGTTATGCAAAAGTGTTACATTTATTACAGTAATCGTGTTGTATGCTTAAAGCTACTAAACTGATTACCTAAAAAATAAATAAATAAAAAATTTATATTTGTTTTGTTATTGCAATTTTAGCTGGATGCTGTTGTGTGGTTGCCCTGTATTGGTTTGCCTTGTTGTGTTGTGATTTTCTGTAGCTTTTAATTTTTTACGTCTCCAATGATTTCTCATGGAGTTGTTACTTTGTGTGTTTTGTTGTTGTGGTGTTGAGATGTTGACTTGTTAATGAGTTGTGTTTTGTTGAGTTTGAGTTTGTTGCATATGGCATACCTCCCAACTTTTGAGTTAGGACTGAGGGACACTATCAGCAAAAGTTGCGGCATAGCTTGCCCGGCCTATCCGGAGACAAGTATGTAGCGGGGGTAGGGCGGAGATCCCTAATAAGGAAAGAGACGTTATTGTAGAAGACATACTGTTCCAGCCCACTGGCTCAGGCAGTTTGGCCAGCGACAGAAGGGAGGGGATGTAAAAGGGGCGGGAGGCCTGCTCGGTTCTTAGGGTGGGGGACATGGCGGCCAGAAGAGAATACATCTGTGCGGAACCTTGTGCGGTTCCAGGCTGGAAGCTGGGGCCTTACGAGACCAACGCGCTTTCACCCACTGCGAGCCTGGGTTAGGCCGCTGTGGACGAGGCAAGAGACAGCAGTGGAAGTCGGCCGCGGACAGTGTCCGGAGTGGGGTGAGTGATGCGAAGCTCATCTATAACTGTGTTTATATTTGTGTATTAGACTTTCGCTATAACCTAAGTTTGCAGAAGATTGATCCCCCCATTGAGGAAAACAATATACATTGTTTGTTCTTATGTGCACACTATACAGATCTGTGCGGTGAAATATTATCAAGGATGAGAGTCATGATTAGGGAAAGCTAATGTAAGGTAGGTTACAGATTGGTTGTCGCACCAACAGTGGTTCAGTGTAGGTAACGGTCTGCCACCCCCAAAAAAAAAAAAAAATAAAAAAAACGGGTGGGGGGGGGGGGTGGGGATGTCCGACCCCCATTGGGATACACATACATCCAGTTATATCGTTTAACACCATATGCCGGGACCTGCTTTGTTTGTAACACCTGTTGAAGCATGTTCACACTTTTAAACTACCAGAGTAAAGGAAGTTAACAGCTCTGTGAATTAGAGTCATAACCCATAGAGCATAAGTGCTTTTAAGTGTAATGCTATATATTTCCCTGTGCCAGCGGGGTTAGAGATCCGGGCCCAACCAAACTTGCGGCCCTTAAGTAGAGGGAATCGAACACGTGGGGGGCTGTGGGATCTGAGACGGGGGAAAACGACCAGAAGGTATCGGATGGACCCCGTGAAGATGGGGCCAGTGGTAGCACAGTGGAGGCACGATCCAGCCGCCGCGGCAGATTATTGAACTACCCGGGGCTATGGCGGAGCGCGCACAAAATGTCCTATACCCAATCCACAAAGACGATCATGGCGTGAAAAAAGATGAGGGGTTCATACGCATGATGGTGGCGACGTGAGACCCCGAACAGTTTAGGGGTCAAAGCCAACAAGGTTGGATGGTCAGACAATATTTGCTGCCTGCGTGGCCGCGAAGGGAGGAGGGACTGTATTCCAAACGACCTCCACGCAACCCCTGCAAAAGCGCGTCCCGCACTGAGCAAAACATCTTAGGCAGAACTGTGCGCTGTCCTGCGGGGGAGATTGTGACTCAGTGCAGGAAAGATCTACGGGGATTCCCCGATGTCGGGGTAAGAAAATCGGAAGTTTTTCAGGGAGGAAACTGTACCTGGGGAAGAGGGATTTGAAGAGTGGCTGGATGGAGCACGCAGGCTTTAGGAAGAATGGGTAGTACAGATGGTAGAACGAAAGCAATGAATTGTAGAGAGCTTGACGGGGGCTTAACGAACTTGAAGATAGCAGAAAAGTATGCACTGAAGGATTACATCGCATCTTGAATGTGTTTGGGTGGGACAGAGCCGAAAATCACGGGGCTTACTCACACGGAACACTGTTACAGAAGAGAGGGGAGAAGCAATGGTATAGTGCTGACCGGGACCTGAGAACTGAGCGATCGAACACCACCGACTGCTTAGTTCTCCCTTAGCGGAGAGTCAGTCACTGGCTCCCTGCTCTGCACCCCCTCCCCTGCGCTCACTGGAGCGCTGGGCTGTGGAGGGAGCGGCCGGCTCAGCAGCTCGCTGAAAGCCAGGCATGTGGGCGGATCCCAACTTCTTTGTCGCGATCTTGCCCGAGCGTGCACCGGCTTCGTGATGCTTCAGCCCGCTGTCTGCTGAAAATGGGTCACAGGAGTGCAGAACGTACTGCATTCTTGTGATCCACAGGATAAGTACAGTTGAACGAGATTTTGCTGTACTCCTTCAATTAAAAGTTATGCAAAAGTGTTACATTTATTACAGTAATCGTGTTGTATGCTTAAAGCTACTAAACTGATTACCTAAAAAATAAATAAATAAATAAAAAATCCCAGCAGATAAGCAGAATTTATTTCAGAGGACCCTGTGTTTAGGGGCTCCTGAGGCCATCATTAAGATTTTCAGTGATACAGTGGGCAGCTGTATGTACCTGCATTTTATTTATGAAATGCTTTTAGTAACTTTTAAAAAGTGATGGTTGCTTTATTTTTCCTAATTTGTCAGTGTCTTAACCTTCAGTGTATTTAAAAAGAATGTATATACTTTTTAATCATTTTGGATATGCATGTAAAATGGATCAGCTTGATATACTAATAATAATAGGAATATAAATGTATGTTTAACCACGTATCCGTACATCCTCGGGTTGAAATGGCTGCAGCCATCATCCCGGTACCAAAATTATCAGCAAGGGATGGGCTTTTCTGTACAAGTGATCTGAGCAGCTCTACAACTGCCCGATCACTTCTGCAGGTCACAGAAGGGGCCACTGCTGAGCAATCTGGGAGCCCGGTACTGTAGCTGCGCGGATCGGTGAAGCACTGGGAGGGGAGGAAGGAATTTTTAAATCCCCCGGCCCCCTGTGCTTCACACGCATATTCAAACGCATACATAGGTCCCACAATAATATGTAAATGATGAACACCCCACACATGTGAGGTATCGCCCTGAACATCAGAACAAGAGCAATAATTTTAGCGTCAGACATCCAGTGAACTCTAAATTGGTAACCTGTAAAAGCTTTTAACCACTTGCCGAGCAGCCACAGTACATATATGTCGGCAGGTCGGCTCTAGCGTGGGTGCGATTTTTGCCGGCCACCCGCGATTTCTTCACAGATAGACATATCCCCGTTCTGCCAATGTAAACAAGTTGGATCCCTATTCTGACAGGGGACAACAGAGATCTGCTGTTCCTAGTAAACAGGAGCAGCGATCTGTCTTGTCCCAGTGAGCCCATCCCCCCACACAGTTAGAAAATACCAAGGGAACGCAGTTAACCCCTTGATCGCCCCCTAGTGTTGACCCCTTCTCTGCCAGTGTCATTTATACATTAACCGCTTAAGGACCGCCTCCTGCACATTTACGTCGGCAGAATGGCACGGCTGGGCACATCAACGTACAGTTTTGCCCTGGATTGCTGTGAGAGAGCCTTACAGATGGTTTTGTGTTTGGCGATGAAGGGGAACCAACCCTTGAGGACTTGTGAGAATACAGAGAGAGGCTATGCTCGGTCTTGCAGGGTTCCCAGAGCTTAAACCTGATCTGGAATACTTGCTAAGGAAAGAACAGCACCTGGAAAGGGCATACATGGAACTGCAGCATGCCCCAAAATTAGCGGAACTCTGGAGATTGCCATCCCCAAAGCTGAAGTACTGACAATAGGGCAGAGCTCTGCTAGCCTCTGCCCAGCACTGATAACATCTTCTGGGTTCCATGGACAGGAGATGGTGAACCTCTATCCCCAGACACCAGTTCCAGATCAAATGTTAGGAATTGCAAGCACCAGATGTGACCAACTTCTGATTATTTTAGCTTGTGTCATCTTTTTTCACTTCTCTGTTGTGCCCTGTACCATGTCTTGCAGGTTTCCTTAGCATGTCCAGTTTCAACTGACAGTGATTTCGCTGCTCGATTTGTCCATAGTCTGGTTAAGCCTTTTATCTCAAAACAGCCCAATAAAGAGCACAGCAGGTTACACTTACCCAATGTAAATACATACTGTACGCTAAACTTGTATTTAATTCAATAATCCCTTTTAACCAGTCAACTAGGGTTTCTCCCTCACATCTGCCAACTCCACGTAGCAGAGCTAGAGACCTATCAATGATCTTTATCAGTCAGTAGGGATGGCTTTGTAACCACCACTGTAAGGGACATTCTTCCCATTGTCCCCCAATAAATAGATTTTGGCAGGGGTTCCCTGAGACCTAAAATTTATTTTTAAGGGTTCCTCTGGGGTAAAAAGTTTGAAAGAGACTGCTTTAAATATTCCAGAAAAGACTAGATCTACTCACTTAAAAAATAATTTAATTAAAAATAATTCCAGAAAAGGCTCAATAGGCGCTCTCAAAAAATAAATACATTTAAAAAAAATTCCAGAAAAAGACTTGATAAACTCTCTAAAAAAAAATAATAATAAATTAACCTCCCAATGCAAAACTAACCAACCTATTGATTTTCATTTTAAAATGTTTATTTCAAAACAAAAGCCATTTATAAATCTTGAGCACAGCACAACAATGTTTTACTACAGGTCTAAGTCAATGACATTATTCTTCTGCGTTTATATACACAGCCATGAATCTCATTTGCTATTTCATAGCACTTAAAAGCCACACAGAAGTAACTTCCTGTTCTGCCATGTTAATTATTCATTTATGGTGACATCTCCAAAGTAAGGCTTGAAATAGAATTACCATGCAGCATTTTCTTCAGACAGACAATTGTAACATGGAGATACATATTTTGCCTCATTTATGTTTAAGACTTGTAATATGTTCTAGCCTGGAAAAAAAAGACTGAAGTTACAGTAAGCTGTTCAGTGCTAGAGAATACTTACTGTGTTTACCTACAAGGGAGTTTTCAATGCAACTTTCACATTTTGCTTGCGCCTTTTTTTTGAATGAGTGTTACTCATACACAGA